>OZ024707.1:10411244-10723151 GCA_964016945.1 Microplitis deprimator | reverse complement strand
CGAAAAAATCAATTTTTAATCACTTTCAAGTCCATATAACTTTAAAACCACAACTCATAGATAATTTCTGCAAAAAGTATTTTAAAGCGTGACTAATAAGCTTTAATTTATGACCTCAAACTTTATATTTTGACCATTTCTTCCAATAATTTCATAGCCTTGAAAATTTTAATGGAATCAAAAAAGGTTGAAAATATGGTTTTCAGTCCACAGAACTTATGCTTGTTCCATTATAATCCAGTTTTGTCAGTTGTATTTTATTGTGCACAAATTAACCTGTAAATTTCACTGCTATTTTATATTTTAGAAGTATTTCTTTTATTACTTATAATGTATCAAATGTACTTCTACTCCCAACGATTATCACTTGTCTTGTCATTACGATAGCACCCACAGTTCTTATCGGATCTTGATGAAATTTTTTACACTTATTCTATAGGCGATTACCTTGATCAGGTTCGAAGATGGGCTGAATCCCTCGAATAGTTTTGAAATTATGGCTGTTTGGAATTTTCATGATTTTTCGTAAAAATCAGTTTTTAATTAACGCTAAAGCTCATATAACTTCAAAACTAATATTTATACACAAATTCCGAAAAAAGTATCAAAAAGCTTGACTAATAATCTTGCATTAATGACCTTAAGCTTTACCCTGATTAAACAACTGAATTCGATCGAATTAAACAGAATTAAATTTTTAATTCTATTTAATTCAGATAAATTCTGTTAATTCGGTACCTTACTTAAAAATGAATTCTGTCTAATTCGGCAGGAAAACCAGAATTTGTCCAAATTAAAACGAATTTAAATAATTCTATTCGGTTTAATTCTGATTAATTCGAAAATAAACCTCCAATTTCTGGTTCTGAATCCGAATTAAACTGAATTAAAACGAATTTAAAATTTTTAAATCGGTTTTATTCTGTTTAATTCAAATTCAAATTTTCTATTCTGTTGAATTCTGTTTTTCAGAATTCGACAGAATATAACAGAATTAAAATTTTTTATTCGGTCGAATTCAGTTGTTTAATCAGGGTATGTTTTGACTATTTCTTCCAATAATTTGATACCCTTGAACTTTTTAATGAAATCAAAAATTTATTGTAAACAAAATAACCTGTTAATTTCACAGCTATTTTATATTTTAAATAAAAGTATTACTGTTATTTTAACTGGGCTTGTCATGGTAACAGCGATTACAATTATGATCTCATACTAATTAAATTTTCAATACTTTATTTATGTGAAGGTTAATTTGGTACATTACCTATATAATATTATGTCAAATCAACTATCTGAAGTTCTCTATCAATAATAATCGTTGTCTTTTTTGAGCCTCATTCCTAGAAAACGAGTCTAATTTCATATCATGACTATACACTAACAAGATATGTATGTATAAAACTATTTTTTTATATCAATTAATTGAAAAATCTACCTTCCATTTTGGCTGCCGAATGGCCTTTTTTTTGGTTTGAAGTATTTAGATTTTTGATTTCAGTATTTTTTTCTTGGCTTAAAATAATTTAGTTTTCGACCCAAGAATTTTTGGTCTTGGTTACATTTTACTCAAGTATTTTAGGTCTTGGTTTAAAAAAATTTAATTTTTGACTTAAGTATTTTTTTTTCTTGGTTTAGAGTGATTTGATTCTCGGCCCAAGTATTTTGCACGCCTCATAACGCGAAGCGTTTGAGGTATTGCTCTACTCTCAACACGTCAAGGTCAAGCGATTTTCTGGCCTTAATATGACTCTATTACGTTCATATTTCATCGATAGGATAATATGAGTTCACGTATATCACGAAAAGACTTGAGAAAACTTATTTTATGTTTTTTCAAAAACATTTGTTTTGCTAATTTGAAGAAAAAAACAGTTTAAAAAAATTTTACTGGGACATCCGGATGTCTGTATGTATAGATTTTTTTTGGATGTAGTCATAATAACTGCCGAAAAAATTATTGTGTCGAGAGTGGTTTTTTTTATTTTGTTCAGAATTTTCTCAAGATGAACCCTTTCGATATTCACTATTGTAGTTTCTATATTTTTTTTTATATTTAATTAAAAGTGATGACTGATAGCATTTTTGTATACAAAATCCCGTATATATTTTTTACCGCTGATGCTACCTCTGACGGATATTTTTGCAAACATATATATAGATATACTCCGTTGTGGGCCTTTTACCGGTGCTGCATCCAGGCGGCTTTTTTTGCACATCTCTTTTTTAATTTTCTTTCAATTTTTTTGACGTCAAATGTTGACATAACCCTAGTAAAAATAAACGAGGGCCGCCTCGTTTGTCATCTACCATTATCATTGATTCTAGCGACGCTAGCGAGGCGCTAGCCAGTGCCTCGTTTTATTTTTACTAGGGAAACAGTGGCGTGATAGTATCAAAAAATTTTTTTTTTGTTTTACTCTATAATTTAGAAACACAAGTTATTTTGACTTCAAAATTAAATAAGCGTTATGAGGCGTGCACTTTTGGATTTTCCAAACTTTTTTTTTCTTGGTTTCAAGTGAATCGATTTTCGGCCCAAGTATTTTTTTTCTTGGTTTTTCAAGAAATAATTTTTTTTGGTTAAAAAAATTTTTTTTTTCTACGACTTATTTAACCCTCTGGAGGGTTGAACGTTTTTTTTTCAACCTTCGGTAAAGAAGGAATTTTAATTCTTTTGACATTTGGTGGGACTCGAACTGCTGACCCTTCACTTGAGAGCAGTTTAAGTCATGTACTTTAGCCCGCTCAGCCACCACACGCATTTGGAAGTTCAAATTCAAAGCTTCTATGATTTTGAATAATTATGGCAAACATTTATAACAATAATAACAATATCATCAAAATTTGCGCCATTAACGTAAATTCAATCAGAGCTACAAAAAGAAGAGCAGACTTAGAAATTTTCTTGGAAAACAACAACATTGACATTGCAATGATATCAGAAACTAAATTAAATTCTAAAAATTTCTTTAATTTCAGAAACTATAATATTATTAGAAAAGATCGCCCTAATGATAAAAATGGAGGAGGTACAGCAATTATCATCCACAATCGGATCTCCTACACTGCAATCACATATCCGAACTCGCACCGCAATAAATCAATAGAATATTCTGTGGCTAAATTAACAAAACAGTCAAATAAAATACTAACTTTCATCAGCATTCACGCAACAAATAGCAATAAACAAAAATTTATTAATGAGCTTGACCAAATATTTACAGATTTCAAACTCACAAAACCAAACACCTATCATATCTTGGCTGGAAACTTCAATGCCAGACATCCTGATTGGGGAAGTATCAACATCAATGGTCGTGGAGGACAAATGTTTCAATGGTACGAAGACAAGTCTCTATATTATAGAACTGTCCTATACCCTGCAGCTAAACCAACTTTTCCATCAGCGGGCTCTTATCTTGACTACTGCCTAGCGAATGCCAGAATTGAAATACTCAATAAACAAGAAGGTAAATTTAAAGTACCTTATGACAGTGACCATTCAGCTTTAACCTTTGAGATTGATACAAGCACTATATTCGACGGACTTAATTTCAACGGACCACCAAATCCTACCTACAACTATAAAAAAGCAAACTGGAGAAAATTTCAAAATTTTGTCTTAAGTAATTACACATTAGATCTTCCTTTCAATAGAAACCTGACAGTTGACGAAATTGACAAATAAATAGAAGATTTAGAAAAAACAATATTGCAAGCTATTGATGAAACCATTCCAAAAAATGATCCTCAAAAGAAACCAGAACAATGGAAATATCCCTGATTAAGAAATCTAATTTGAAATGATTTGAGATTACGTAACTTTTAATCATTTTAAATCATTCCCAATTGACTAAATTATTTTGCTTTCGAGCATAAATTTTAGAATGAATCATTTTAAATTATATTGAATTAAAAAATAACGAAATATTATTTCATGATTTAGAATGATTTGAAATAATTTGAACGCTCGAATCATTTCAAATTAAATCAAATTAGAAAATAATATCGCAATTCCTGGATTCTCGACAATTTAAAATTATTCGAAATAATTTGAACGCTCGAATCATTTCAAATTAAATCAAATTAGAAAATAATATCGCAATTTCTGGATTCTCGACAATTTAAAATTATTCGAAATAATTTGAACGCTCGAATCATTTCAAATTAAATCAAATTAGAGAATAATATCGCAATTTCTGGTTCCTCGACAATTTAAAATTATTCGAAATAATTTGAATGCTCGAATCATTTCAAATTAAACCAAATTAGAAAATAATATCGCAATTCCTGGATCCTCGGTTGATTTTACACTATTTAAAATAATTCAAACTCTTAAATCATTTTAAATTAAAACGAATTAAGATATAATATCGACATTTCTGGTTCCACGGCTTATCGAAAATTATTTAAAATAATTCAAACTCCCAAATCATTTTAAATTGAATTGAATTAAAAAATAATATGGCAATTTCTGGACCCTCGGGTGATTTAAAATTATTTGAAATGATTTGAACTCTTGAGTCATTTTAAATTAAATTGAATGAGGAAATAGTATCGGTTTCTGGTTCTACCAGTGGATTTAAAACGATTCGAATGAATTTGTCGGATCGAATGTTACTTAACCCTTTCGAATTGTAAAATAATAAGTGAATTTCTATCATCTTGAAATGATTCAAACGGATTTGACTAGAAAAAAATTATTTGGCTTGAAACTTATCTTGAGCCAAGAAACTTTTGAGGATATGGAACGGAAATCGAGATTTCCCTTAGGGAAGTAAAAAATTCATTGGGTTTCAAATCTTGACCAAAGAAAAAATATTTTTGACTCAATAAATCTTTAAAGATTGATTCAACAGTAGAATTGGTTAGATATAAATAATTTTAATTCCTTGATTTAATAAATGTTGTTTCTCACTGTAATATATTTATTACTCCAATTAAAAAATCGAAATGTTCATTAAAAGAAAGTAACATTATAGAATGAAGTACACGGAAAGAAAATTCTAGCAAAATTTACGATGTTAATATCGTAATCGTGGACTAGACTTTTATAAGCGTCAATTTTAAAATATCTTATTTCAAAATTTACTATGTGGGTTATATTTTTCACTATTTAATATCGTAATTTTAACAAAGACTTTTAGGATTAAAAATTACTTCAAAAATTACAAATTAACATCGTAAAAAAAAGTAATAAAAATTACAATTCAAAAACTATATTTATTCCTATATTTATCTTTCTATGTACTTTTGAATAAAATAAATATTACAGTGCTGCCTCTATTACAATACGACGTAAGCTCTAAAAATTACGATAATTTATCGTAATTTTTAAATATTAACTGCGTCCTCCGCAAGAGGTGCTCTCATGACTTATGATCTTATGAATGTTTATTCAAATCGTTTATGTGGACCTTAAAAACAAGTTAAAGTGAAAGATCTTTGGTGGCCGAGTGGTTCAAGGCGTCGGACACTTTGTACTCGAAAGGACTTGGGTTCGAATCCAATGTCCGAACCATTATTATTTTATTCTTTTATTTAAAGTTTCTCTTCAAATTTTACGATATTCACATCGTAATTTATATTAAAAGGCTTAAGACTGTATTATTCGTCTGAAATATTATTTCTTATATGAAATTTCCAACGCTACATCGTAAAAATTACGATTTTGAAAGTCTAGTCCACCACTACAATAATCAATAGGACAAATTACGATATTATCATCGTAAATTTTGCTAGAATTTTCATTCCGTGTAATGCGATCGTTTGAATCAATAAAATGTTTTAACTTAAAATCCAATACAAATCTCAAACCAAGATAAATGCCGTTTGAGTCAAGTAAGTTTTGTCTTGGATTCGCGCAGAGGTTCTCCACTTTTTTTTCACTACACTATCTTTGTCGCTCCTACATAATAAATGGAAATTTTGTCCACGTAATAACGTTAAGTAGATAAAAATTAAAAATAAAATAATAATTATTATTATTTCATAAATTTTATTACAATTATTTGTAAGTTTAGCAAATATTCGGGCACATATGCATTTTATTTATTTTTAATTAAGATATTTTAGTAATATCCGAGTGGAATTTTATCTGTTTTTTCTTCTTATTTATTAATTAATTTAATAAAGTTTAAAATTGACATTTTTTAAGATTACAAAAAATTAAGAGAACTCTTACAAAAAATAAAGAGAACAAAAAAGAACATCATATTATCAAAATTTCAATTATAAATAGATATAATTTATTATAATTTAAAATAAAATATTCTTCAATTAAGAAAACTGTATGTTCTAAGCGAAGGCAAAACTTTTTTTAATATAAATATAGAATTCATTTAAACTTTTAGTATATTGAATAAAATAATTTTTTTAAGCTTAGTCTTGGGCATATATAGCACTGGATAGCTTTAAGTAAAAGAATAAATTTCTATTTCCAATTGCACGTGGTGGCCGAGTGGTCTAAAGCACTTGACTTGTGTAACAGGGTAATTTTCAACCTTGCCAAGTTTTGGCCCCATTATTAATTGATGTTAATAAGAGCGCCACTGGAAGATAAGTCTCGGCCTTCCAGAACCGGAGATGTTGTTTTCAAAAATCAGGGTCGTTGAATTTTACAAGAGTGAGGAAGGATGAAGAATTAAATCTAATTAACACAATCTTTAACTAAAATAATTACCAAATTTTATTTATCAACTACAGTTCACCCACCGGGCTTCTAGTTCACTTATAACTAATTTATAATATGATTATCCACCGGACTTTATACTCTTACAACTATGACTAGTCCCCTAGACTTTTATAATTAAATTGGCAACCGGCCTGATTCCCTGGATCTTAAATAAAAAGTCCCCTGGACTTTTACAACTATGGCAACCTGCCAGATCCCCTGGATCTTAATTAAATTATTCCCCTGAACTTTATTACTAATGGCCCCCGGCCTGATCCCCAGGATCTTTCAGTAAAATTTTCCCCTGGACTTCATTAATAATTGGCCACCGGCCTGATCCCGTGGATCATTTATTTTAAAATAAAATTGGCAACTTGCCACATCCCCCCATACGAAAACATTTATAACCTAAAATATAATCGGTTATAATTATTATAATTTGAAATATATTGTCGGAATATATCCACAAAATTATATCCGCAAATTATAAGCAACTTTATAATACATTATAATCCAAAATATATTTTTAAGGTTACATTCGCCGATATATTCGCAAATTATAACCGGAATTATAATAAATTATACCCTAAAATATATCTTTTGAGTTATATCCTTAGATATATCCGAAATTATAACATGTATTATAATAGGTTACACCCCAAAGATATATTTCTAGAGTTATATTCTCAGATATATCCGCAAATTATAACCGGAATTATAATAAACTATATCCCGAAATATATCTTTTGAGTTATATTCTTAGATATATCCAAAATTCTAACGAGAATCATAATAAATTATATCCCAAAATGTATCTTTAGAGTTACATCCTTAGATATATCCGCTAATTACAACCGAAATTATAATAAACTATATCTCAAAATATATCTTCTGAGTTATATCCTTAGATATATCCGAAATTATAATAAACTATATCCTAAAATATATTTCTAGAGTTATATCCTTAGATATATCCGAAATTATAACAAGTATTATAATAGATTACACCCCAAAATATATTTGTAGATTTATATTCTCAGATGTATCTGCAAATTATAACCGGAATTATTATAAACTATATCCCGAAGTATATTTTTTGAGTTATATCCTTAGATACATCCGAAATTCTAACGAGAATTATAATGAATTATACCCCAAAATGTATCTTCAGAGTTACATCCTTAGATATATCCGCAAATTACATTCGAAATTATAATAAACTATATCCCATAATATATTTCTAGTTATATCCTTATTAATTGAACCAGTTATATCCTTAGATATATCCGAAATTATAACGAGAATTATAATCAGGAGACACGGTAGTGTCTCGCGCCAAGTACACGTTCAAACACATGTATATGTGTGAAGTGTCATGGCGCGAGCCTACCGTGTATCTATACCGTAGACATAGTGGTTTTTGGCTCTTTTTAGCTCTCATTTTTAAAAACTTTTTTAAAATAATAAATTTTTAGAAAATTCCTTCTCTATTCGAAAGATAATTGATTGTTCGTCTTAAAATTATAAAAATTTATTCATTTTAGTTATGAGAACTAATTCAAATAATGAAATTAGGCCAGCATATGCTATAGCACCCCCAATTTAGATACTTTTATAAATTTTCTCATGCGAAAAGGGCACTGCCAGAGAATAAAAAGTTATAAGAAATGCCATGATTCAGTAAAACATTGAAATTTTTTATAGCAATGATTCACTTTTGCGCCACCAGCGGTGCTTCAGTCTGTATTCTTTACTATAGTTTCATTGAGTTAAATGGAAATTCTGATGTAAAATTCAAACAATCCGTAGTTAAATTATCGATATCATATCAGGAGATGACGATCCATAGAATGTAAGAAAGTTTTAGATTTCAATGATATAAATAAATCCTTGTTAATGTTTAAGATGAATTTTTTTTATTCATTTCGCATTAAAATTTTACTTGTATTTTTTTAATGTTTCCTGATTTCGCATACATATATACATATATATACCACAGAAATATTATTTGTGGGTTGCTAAAAATTTTTTTTTTTATTTTCTTAAGTTCTATCTAGTTATATCCGCTAGGTGGTATCAAAATCATATAATATTTACCGCGATGACAGATACAGATGTTGTCATTGGCTGTCTTTGGCCGAACTACCCTAATAGCACAGTTTGCTTTAGCAAAAGTTTACTTACGAAAATTTCCTTGAATTTTTTTTCAAATATCCGTCAACTTCGGACTTTTCTGTTTTTGATGACAATTTGCATACAACTTGCTAAACAATGTGACGTAAATTTACCACCCGAATTAGAATGCAAATTCACTTCAAAAGTTAACTAGAAAAAATTTTTGCTGAAAATAAGCAAATTTATACATAAAAACGTCTACATTACGGATAAATAGTTCACAAGTTTTCAAGTCAACAATAAATTGATGTAAAATTTGCCTGAAAAATGACGAACAATTTTTTCTCGTTGACTATTGAAGTGAATTTGGATTCTAATTCGGGAAGTAAATTCACGTCAAATTGTATGGCAGGTTGTATATAAGTTGTCGTCAAAAACGGAAAAGTCCGAAGTTGACAGACATTTGACGAAAAATTCAAGGACAATTTTGTAAGTAAACTTTTGTCAAAGCAAACTGTGCTATTAGGAAAGTTTCCTCATGTTATGTCCTCAGTGGCCTCAAGTGCCGCCACCTGTTAATTAATTACTGAACTTGAAAAACATAAATAGGCACGCATTTAACTTCCATTTGAAATTTACATATTGAGATCTTACAACATTTATTGCATCTTATCAATAATTAGTCGATAATTCAAATTATAAATCAATGTATTACATACTTTTTAAATTATCTATTTAAATTATAGGAAAGTTGGAATAAATGGATAAATAAATCATTATATTGTATTCGGAATAGTATATTGTACAACTAGTGCGGTAAGTTGTCGATTGCCCACGAGAGCAAATTTGCTCGTGTGGGTAATCGGCAACACCGCACGAATCGAACATACTTTTTTTTATTATTAATGCGATATGAGTACTATCTTAGTGCTCGCTGTTTTATTCTCCAAGTAGCTTTTTGCTGATTCAACTGTTGCCGCGACATTTTTGTGGGTTATACGATATTCTGCATGCGACAAGTAGATTTGCGTGCGACAAGTTTACTTTTCGCACTCAAATTTACTTGTTGCACGCAGATAATCGTATAACGCACACAAATGTCGTGAAAACAGTTGAATGGGCAAACAGCTATTTGGCGAACAAAAGAGCGTGCGACAAGATAGCACTTATATCGCATGAATGATAAAAAAATATAAACCTAGTTTAAGTGGTTTTGGAATATTTCCTGTCACCCGATACTCGAAACCTAAATAACACACACGCATAAAAATCATGAATAGGCCCTTTTTTAGCTAACAGTTAATATGGGTAAGAGCAAATCCATATTGTATGAAGAATTAAGAATAGGAAACGAATAAAAAATAAATGTTACTTATAACTGAAAATCATATCACAGGGACTTAACTATTATTGTTAATATATATATATATATATCAGACTGGGCCAAAAAATCGACTACTTTCTTTTTTCTTTCGATACTGTGAAAATATTATTCCTGGTGAGCAAAAAAAATTATTGTGCGAGTTTGAGCCCTTAATATTGATATTAACAGGTGTATCGTTACGACTTTAAGTTTTTTGAGAGAAATTTCATTTCTTACCCAAAACTTGTAAATTATTTATCAAAAAAATTTGAGCAATGTATATTTTTAAAGGAAATTAAATTTCCTACAAATCAACTCTCTTAGTAAATTGACGTCAAATGAGCCGTTTCCTCGTCACCGTGCCTTAAACATTGATTTGTTTTTTAAATTCTTTGTTTCTATTTTGGATTTTTGTAACTACTAGAAATATTAAAATTTTTTCTGGTCAAGATATATAATCTTGAAGTAAATTTAATGCTCTACAAAAAAGGTCTCTTAACATTTTTTGCTAAATTCACTCCTTCTAAAATTATTCAGGTTATTGAAGTCGTTTTGACTCAACTTTAACCTTGGATAACTTTCGAAGGAGTGAGATTAGCAAAAAATGTTAAGAGACCTTTTTTGTAGAGCATTAAATTTAAATCAAGAATAAATATCTTGACTAAAAAAAATTTTAATATTTCTAGTAGTTACAAAAATCCAAATAAGAAATAAAGAATTTAAAAAACAAATCAATGTTTAAGGCACTGTTACAAGGAAACGGCTCGTTTTACGACAATTTACTAACAGAGATTTTTTGTAGGGAATTTAATTTCCTTTAAAAATATACAATGATCAAATTTTTCAGAAAGGTAATTTACGAGTTTTGGGTAAGAAATGAAATTTCTTTCAAAAAGCTTAGTCGTAACGATACACCTGTTAATATCAATATTAAGGGCTCAAACTTGCACAATAATTTTTTTTGGTCACCAGGAATAATATTTTCACAGTATCGAAAGAGAAAAAAAATAGCCGATTTTTTTGGCCCAGTCTAATATATATATAATCCATTGAAATTCTGAAAAAAAAGCATTCCATTGGGTCAGAGGGTAAGTAGTTAGTCCCATATGCTAGTTGTAATAAGTGGAAGGTGCTGGGAGGTCAAACTACTAAGCCATTTGATGTTTTAAATTACTAACAGAAAAATCCGACGTTGTCAGATGTATTTGACGTTAACTTTAAAGGAAACTGTTTTTAAACAACTGTAGCTCTTTGTCTTATAAAAATTAATTAATCAAGTTATGATATTTAGCAGTAAAAAATTACTAAAATTGTTAACAAAGAATTTTATTGTTTCTAAAAAATAATACTATAAACAATATAGGCTCGCTTGTCTTTAATTATAAATCGATTTTTAATAATGTATATTAAAATCATTAATAATCAACACGACAAAAAAAAGACAAATCCTACCAAAAACAGATGTATAAAATCGCGCCAAGTACACGTTTAAAATTTTTTTACAATTAAAAAAAGATTCTTCTTACAAAAAAAAATAAATCAAATCGAAAAAATACCAAGTACCTAATGTAATTCGAAATCATGGAAAACATTTTCATAGAATTGAAAAAAAAATTTTAAAAAAAATTTCAATGTACTTGGTGTGCCTTTAAACTGAAAAAAAAAAGAATATCATTCAATTTTATAAGAAAATAATTTATATGCGAAATGAATTCTAGAATTAATTTTGCTTGAATAAATTTAGTAACGCACACCAAGAACATTGAAATTTTTTTTTTCAATTTTTTTTTCAATTCTATGAAAATGTTTTCCATGATTTCGAATTACATTAGGTACTTGGTATTTTTTCGATTTGATTTATTTTTTTTTGTAAGAAGAATCTTTTTTTAATTGTAAAAAAATTTTAAATGTGTACTTGGCGCGATATTATACAGAGAATCTGTTTTTGGTAGGATTATTTAAACTCGATCTTGATTTGGTTATTAAATCTTTTCTGAATAATGGATGAAAAGAATTGCAGTTATCAATTACGAGCAAATTTAACAATTACATTAATCTTAATTATTAATTTAAAAAATTATATTGAGTTTCATTATCATTTTGGCAAGAATTTATTATTTCCATTCTTTAATTAATCCGAAAAAACAATTAATTTCATTTAAATTATTTTTCGGAAAAAAAGATTGGTTTTCGTTATTAATTGAACCAAAAATTATAAA
The DNA here is from genome assembly GCA_964016945.1 of Microplitis deprimator. NCBI lineage: Eukaryota > Metazoa > Arthropoda > Insecta > Hymenoptera > Braconidae > Microplitis > Microplitis deprimator. The sequence continues at coordinate 10,710,778 of OZ024707.1, read as the reverse complement.
TTAAATATCTTTGATTACCGATTTAAAAATAATGATTTTGACTACTATCGTCAAAATAAAAATAAATGTTTCAATATTCGAAGTTTTTCATAAAAAATATATTATTATCCTTAATTAAAAACCTCGATCAAATCCGATTGAAGCTCGACCGGATTTTAATCAAATTAAATCGGTTTAATCGGAGATTTTAATCATAGATTTTGATCAAATTATTTATAATAATTGACCGTGCATGATTTATACATGATCCATGCATGTTGATTTTTTCTCAGACAATTAATCTAAATTAAATAAATAATGAAATAAAAAGGAAACAATAATTATAATTAATCTAACAGTTTCTATTAACGACTAACTTTCATTAATGGATATGAACGAGAATGCTTAGTCATGCATGATCAAGCCTGAATATTCATAAATATTTTTCACTATTTGTATATAACCGTGAAAGATTAAGGTTGACCACGCAAAGCCTTGTACGATCATGTCTGCGCCGTGCATGATCATGGATGACAGAGCATGCTCAACCCCCTGATTCAGAAATCTAATTTGAAATAATTCAAACACGATCCAAAACAATTCAAAGTTGGCGAAATTGACTATATATAGGTATACACTCTAGCATGGATTGAATCATTCCAAATTAGATTTCTGAATCAGGGCCATGACCTTTCTCGAGGGATTACATCTTTGGTTACAATTATTTCTAACGTAAGTCATGAGCAAGCCTGATCTAGAATGAGTCATGCATGATCATGCCTGATCACGAATGAGTTATATATGATCAAGTATGAACCATGTATGGTCTTGCATAACAGAAGATGCTCAATCATGATCTTTCCTGAGAGATTATATCTCTGGATAGAATTATTCCTAACGTAAGTAATGAGCAAGTCTGATTTAGAATGAGCTATGCATGATCATGCTTGATCACGAATGAGTCATGTCTGGCCATGAATGAGTTATGCATGATCAAGTATGAACCATGTATGGTCATGCATAATAGGGCATGCTCAAGCATGACCTTTCCTGATGGGTCATATCTCTGGATACAATTATTTCAAACTTCATGCATGCGCAAGCTTGATCTAGAATGAGCCATGCATGATCATGCTTGATCACGCATGAGTCATTTCTGGTCATTAATGAGTCATGCAGGATCAAGCTTGATCACATATGAGTCATGTCTGGTCATGAATGAGTCATGCAGGATCAAGCCTAAATTATGCATGAATCATGCACGTTGATTTTTTCCCGGGTGTGCTAAAAGTAATCATCCTTCAATTGAATCCTGTCCATTATCCAATGAATCACCCTCTTGCATCAATTGTAAAGGCAAACATTCATCACTAGATGATTGCTGTCCAGGATTAAAACTTCAAAGAGAATCTCATCGTAAAGCTGCTTTTAACAACATCTCTTTTATAGAAGCCAGACAAATGATCATGAAAGAAAAATATTCTCATTCATTATCTTCTTCACGCTCTCCATCACCTCCAACGTTAGACTTATTGAATTACCCTAATCTTCCTGCTTCCACTGATTTAAACAACAATGATACTTTTTCTAATGAAAAAGAAAACCGCAATTCATTTATTAATCAAGATGTTCTTAGACCACTTACATCAAATGAACACAATCTCAATAATTTATTCACTGAAAGAAGATTATCTCAGATCTAATCTTCAAAAAATTTCAATGTTTCTCGCATTCCTCATACTACTTCTCAAAAAATTAATTATAAAAAGCAATCACACAGTAAATCTAAACAATTTCACTCAGCTTCTTCTTTTTATTCTAACAATCTCGATGCTAATTCGATTTCAACTGGAATTGACACAGACCTTTCTTTAACCTCTCAACAACCATGCAGTTGTGGTGGCAGCGTTTTTATGCAAAATGTTGAAAAATTCATGTGCAAATTGGGTAATTTTATGACCATGATTGGAGAAAAAGTTGTCAACGAAATAGATGATCCTATTATTACTACTGAGTATCAATGTATCATCAATTTCTTAGAACCATTTACTAGTATTAAAGATAAATCACTCAATACTTCAAGGCCACTCCCCCTTCAAAACCTGCAACATCGAAAATGAATACTATCAATGGTGATATTTCACTAGAAATATCACCTGTTTCATCAGAAAATTGCAACAATGGCAACTAATATTTCACCTATCAAAATTCTTCAGTGAAATTGTAGAAGTATAAAAGACAAAGTGAGGGAGCTCCAAAACCTTTCTTCTGATCTAGAAATTATTTTAATTTCTGAAACCTGGCTTAATAATAATAATACCTTTCACCCCTGATTAAACAAAACGATTTGTGACGATTAAAACTGTTTTAATCGTTTTAAATCGTCATAAATCGTCAATTGTTGATTAAAAACGATTAAATTTCGAATCGTTTTAAATCGTCAAGAATCGTCAATTGATGATTACAGAAGATTAAAAATGATTAAATTTTTAATCGATTTAAATCGTCGTGAATCGTCAATTGACGATTAAATAAGATAAAAAATGATTAAGTTTTTAATCATTTTAAATCGTCACGAATCGTCAATTGATCATTAAAGAAGGTTAAAAATGATTAAATTTTTAATCGTTTTAAATCGTCGTGAATCGTCAATTGCCCTTATTGAAAGAAGCGATTTAAAACGATTCGCAATGTTAAATACCCATAAAAAGGGCGATTCAAAAGTATTCAAAAGCATTAAAAAGTATTCGGGGCACTTTTGCTTACTTTTTTTTTTACTAAATTTTGTTTGCTAAAAAATACGTTTTCAAAAGTAAACAAATTTAACAACGAGCTATTTGAAAAATTTTTCGATTGCGTAGAATTCTAAGAAAATACTGAAAAACGATGTAAAAAATAATATATAATGACAAAAATAGCAATTAATGATTTTTGATAGGAAAAAAAAAATTTTTTTAATTTTCAAAAATAAAAAAAAATAGTAGCCCCGCAGGTCCCACGACTGGAACCACCTGAAAAGTTGTGGAATAGATAGTAGATTGTTGTCTCAAATTTTCAGGAAAATCAAAATATGCATGATTTTCAGAAAACGACTTTAAAGTTTTTAAACTCGAAAATAATGCAGAAAAATTTTTCCAAAAAATTATTCGTATTTTTTTTCTAAAAGTACACAGAAAAACGAAACTTTTTTATTCTCTGAGTTTTTTTATTTAAACCATTTTTCAAAAAGATATAAGCAAAAAAGCGGTTTTTTTTTTGAAAATTCCATATCTTTTGAAACAACAATCAAAAAAATCTAAAAATTTAGAAGGATGAGTTTTTTGATCAGTACTAAAAAATATCAGTAAATGACGGAAATTAAAAATTAAAATTTTTAAAACTTTCCTATTTGGCGTGGAGTGCCCCATTTAAAATTTTTTATTCCTAATCGTTTAAAATTGTTTCTTTTAATAAGGGATGACAAATCAAGATTAAAAACGATTAAATTTTTAATCTTTTGAAATCGTCACGAATCGTCAATTGATGATTAAAGATGATTAAAAACAATTAAAGTTTAATCGTTTCAAATCGTCATGAATCGTTTTTAATCTTCCTTCGGAACCAGAAATTGCAATATTATTTCTCGATTAAAGACTATTCATGACGATTAAAAATTTCAAATCGTCATGAATCGTTTTTAATCTTCATTCGGAACCAGAAATCGCAATATTATATTACGATTAAAGACGATTCATGACGATTATTTTAATCGTAAAATAAAATCGCAATTTCTGGTGCCAAATAAAGATTAAAGACGATTTGAAATTTTAATCGTCATTAATCGTTTTTAATCGTAAAATAATAAATCGTCTTTTGACGATTTGGGACGGTTAAATCTGAAAATCCATGACGATTATGACGATTAAAGACGATTAATGATGATTTAATTTTTAATCGTTTTTAAACGTCACAAATTGTTTCGTTTAATCAGGGACTTACCACACTTTAATATAATTCGAAAGGATAGATCTTTTAGACAAGGAGGTGGTTTAGCCATTGCTATAAGAGAAAACACACAATTCGAATGGCTAAATAATTTTTACTCCCAACCAGACATTATTGATACATTGGCTATTAAAATTAACACTAATACTGGATCATTTCATTTAATTTTGATTTATGTCTCTCCTCATGAAATTATTGGTATTAACTCTTGGCAAACTCTTTTACAATCGGCTTTGAATTGTGGACCTTCTATTATAGCAGGAGATTTTAATACACATCATAAAATTTAGGGTAGTCATAAAACTAGTTCTCAGGGTACCAATCTTTTAGAAACCATCTTAGATTTGGACTTTACCATTCTTAATGATGGCTCACCTACTACAGTCTCAATAATCAATGAAGGATATTCAGCAATTAATCTTACTTTAGTCTCTCCAGAACTTGTTGGCCTTACCTCTTGGAATTTGCTTGAAGACCCTATGAATAGCGACCATTTTCCGATCTGCATCACCTTAGGAGTCTCACCTCAACAATTTAATTTTTTCTTTCATAAATTACGATTGTCAAACGTTGATTGGGATACATTTTATTCTATTCTCGATTCTAAAAAAACTGAATTAATTAATAACTAAGTCATTTGTTGATTTATATGATAATATTATTTCTATACTCAAGGATGCTGTTCATAAATCTTCTGAGAACAAACGTAATTCAAATTCAAATTCATCTTCAATGAACTCTAATTCTTCAAATAAACAGTTTTTTCAAAAATCCGCTGCACCTGCTCCTTGGTGGAATGATGATTGCTCAATTGCGAAAGATAATAATCCCAAGCTTTAAAAAATTTAAGAAGAAACCCATCTATCTTAACATACAATCATTATATATAAACTGAAAAATAAGCAAAACGTACTTATAATATTGCCAAGAGAGAAGGGTGGTTAAACTATACTGCTTCCCTAAATAGTACCACCCCTTTAAATGTTGTGTGGCGTAAATTTAAATCATTTTAAAATCGCAGACTCACAGATCCTCATATTTTACGCCAACAAGAAAAATCAATTCAGAGGAAGAAAGAAGAATTTATTCACTCATTTTGTCTCAATAGTCAATCTTCAAATCTAAATCTTCCCCCTCAGAATGAATCTTATTTTAACACCTTTCAAATTCCACCTAGTTCACATACATCAAACATTCAATCACATCAGAACTCTTCTAATAACAATCAAGAATTTCTGAAATCTCGTCTTACTCTTAAAGAACTTAAACTGGCTATCTCCAGAAGTAAATCTAACTCTAGTCCAAGATTAGATCAAATCAGTTATGAACTCATCAAAAAATTACCTGAAAACTATATAAAACTCATTCTGGATTGTTTCAACAAGTTTCTTTTCTCCAATATTTATCCTGAGACTTGGGACGAGTTTCTAGTTTACTTGTTACCTAAAGGCAACTCATCCAAATTCAGACCTATCACTCTTGCTTCGTGCCTTCTGAAAATATTTGAAAGGATTATTGTTGATCGAGTTACTTGGTTTTTGAAAAATAATTTCAAACTTCCATCTCAACAATTTAGTTTCCGAAAAGGTAAGAGCTGTGCTGATAATTTAGCTTTTCTTGCTAATGAAATTTATACAGGATTTGCTAATAATGAATTCATTGTTACTGCATTTATTGATATTACTGGAGCTTTTGATCATGTAGTTCCTGATATTCTAGTTGAAGATTTAGGACGAGCTAATGTTTTGGAAATCTATGTTCAATTTTTCTATTTTTTAGTCAAAAAAAGGAAACTATACTTTGTCAATAACAATGGTCTTTCCAATTCTCATACTGTTGACTTAGGTGCTGGCCAAGGTTTAGTTTCAGCATCTTTATTATTTAATATATATACATCTGATGGTCCTAGATATATTCATTTCTCCTGTCTCATTGGAGAGTTTGCTGATGATAAAACTATTATATGTAGACATAATAATTTAACATATGCTATAGATGCCCGGAAATATTAAATATATAAAATAATTGCACTGTTCTATTGCCTACAGAAAAATAATTCATGATGTTCAATTGATTGCTATTTAATTGTGTACCCAATCAAAGAAATTCCTAATTAATGTAGACAAACTTCTGATTTATTTGCTGAGAAAATCTTGTACTTGTTGAGGAGAAATGATCAACTCAAGACCGATCACTTGATAAAAAAAAACGCAGCTGGTCTGAAAAATATCAGAACCTCGGCAGTCTTGACAATAGCAACTGGAAAACTTGACAGAGTTTTTGTTCAGTCACGAGCTTGATTAATTTAAATAAGCTTCGTGCATTTCCGCTAAGTCCGGGAGCTGCCGAACTCGCGATTGTACAGAGAGCGTAGAGTGCCGGGTCACTCGCTATTTGGACCCGACAGATACTAAAAACTCCCTCAGGACCGTGTCAAGACGCTATGGGAACCCGCTCCCAGCCGGCCAATCAGATAATTCGTCTTATATTGGCCAGCCAATAAGAAAATGCTCTATCAACTACTTCCTGTTGGCGCGCTTTTAAGCCAATGGGAAAATTCGTCTTATGCAGCAAGGCTGCCACGTCAACACCAAGTGCCGACGACGACTCAACGACGTTTTCATCTACTCATTCTACAACGTGCTTTGCTACTTGCAACCTCGTTTGTCTCTCGTGCTAAAATCGCTTATCTTTGCTATCATTATTTCTGTGTGATATAATTCTTGATCCGCTACGCTAAATTATCCTCAATATTTAGTCAGTAAAATAAGGCTGCTATTTATTGGGAATAAATCTGATTGTTACTCGCGTGTAATTAATTATAAATTAATTTCCGTGAATATAACCGCTATTGACCACGTGTCGAATTTTATACGTGAATCTTTTCATTAGTTTGCATTCGCTATCGCGTATCTCTTAGTCGCATTCGCTATAATTGTTAAGTTTCTTACAATTTTAAAGTGTAAATAAGTGTAAATAAATATCTAATTTATTTATTGTTAAAAACTGTGTAATTTTTAATTGTTTAATTCCTCACGCCTAAACCAGATCCAATTAGTTTATTCGCTCATTTTACATTTGCAAGCTTCTTTGGATAGTTATTCTGCATATTTAAAAAGTAAAACTTTCTCTCTCCACAGATAAAACTAAAATTGTAATTTTTTCATATAAAGAAACCGTCCCCTCAAATATAAAATTCAAAATTAACAATACAGAAATTAAAATATCTAGAACAGCAAAATATCTTGGTATTTTATTAGACGATAAGCTTTCGTTTAATGACCACTTTAAAGATTTAATCACAAGAATTAAAAAAGTTTCTCCTCTAATTAAAGCCTTATGTGGTACCAAGTGGAGAGCTGATCCTAGTACTCTTCTTAACAGTTATAGAGCTATGATACGCTCTAAAATTGAATGTGGTTGTCATATTTTTAATACAACCAATCATAAATTTATCGATAAGCTCCTTAAAATACAAAATCCAGCTTTGAGAACTTGCATGGGATTAAGAATTTCTACACCTATCAACACAATGATGGCTGAAGAATGTGAAATTCCACTTAAAATAAGACTTAAAGATTTAGCTAATCGTTATATTATTAGATCTTTTTCTATTTTTAATAATCCTATTAGTACATCACTTAACAATCTTATAAATAATCTAAATGGAAAAAGAATGAATCGTAGTATCTCTGCACGTTATCCTCTTATAGAAGCTTATAAAAATAATAGCCATATATATAACAAAATATATTCAGCTAAAACTCACGTCTCATTTCAATTTCTCTATGAGCTAATTAATACTGAAACTTATGTTGATATCTCATCCGGCTTTGAACTTGAAGATAAATTGGTCGCAACTCATGTACACCAATTTTCTGATCAGAAACTCTGGCTATCAGGGTATACACTAACATGTATCTATACACTAACAAGATATGTATGCATAAAACTATTTTTTTATTTCGATTAATTGAAAAATCTACCCTCTATTTTGACTGCCGAATGGCCTTTTTTTTAATATTCTACGTGTTTATAAAATTACTTGTACGAAGCTCTTTTTTAGATAAATATTAAAACTTTTTTTAAATTACTTATATAAAAGAAATATGATATTGACAGGTCAAGGTCGAAGAAAATATTATTTTTTAATCTCGGGTTTTAGACTTTTCTAGCATTAACTAACGATTTAAAAAAAATATATAAATTTTTTCATTCATTTAAAAATTAACACTTTTTGCATTTTATTACTTTAAATAATTTTAATTGGATTTTAAAGTTTTTAAGCTCTAGTACTTTTTTTAGTGCGACTGCCAGCCACCAGGCGGCGCAACATTTTTTGGAAAAAAGTGAGGGGCACCCTTGGAGAATGGCCTTAATCGTTATGAATACCAATTTTTGTCACTGTTTGTTATTTTTCTGATTCTTTTAAGTAGTTTTTACAATTTTTCACTGTAAACAGGTGTTTAAAATTATTAACGACTCGTTAAGTCTATTCATAACCAATGGTATAAAAAATGACTGAAATCAAAAATTGAAATTTTTCAAACAGCTCGATTCCACATGAAAAGCCTCACATCCCGGGAAAAACGAATTATATATGGTTATATATAGATCATATATGTCCATATATGGGACATATATGACGATACATGTGAATATATAATTTTCGATTGTTTCTATATATGGATATATGTAACTATATATAGGTATATATAATAATATATGGGCATACATAAAAGTGAACATGAAAAATTATGCATATCAAATTCTATATATGACCATATATAACGATATATAGGTATATAGAATAATATATGGTCATACATAAAAGTGAATATGAAAATTGTGTGCATCTCAAATTCTATTACGACCATATATAACTATATATAGGTATATATAATAATATAAGGTCACACATAAAAGTGAACATAAAAATTTCATACATCTCAATATCATACACACCCGATGAAAAAAGTTTTTGTCTAATTATATATGATTATATATGATCATATATATAGTCATGTATAATTATATATAATCATACATGAAATTATACATAATTATACATGATATATAATTGTATATAAGCCTATGCATAATTAGGTCTGATCATACCTGGCTGTTATAACTCCATATATAACCATATATAAGTCTATATATGATCAGATCTAATCATATATGACTCTATATATAATTAGACATGATCTTACTTGGCTGTCATAACTCCATATATAACCATATATACGTCTATATATGATCAGATCGAATCATATATGATCAGTTCTGATAATATATAGGTCTATATATAATGAAGTATAATTAGACTTGATGAATTTTCGGATCCCCTTATGTATAAACGGTTGTCCATATATTTATATATGAACATGTCTGTTCATGCATGATTATGAAGGGAAAGTGATTATATTCTTTCAATCTTAAGTAGCACAACTAAACTTCGTTGTAACTGTCGGTCGAATAGCCTAGTCGTCAAAGCGTCGGTCTCTCGTACGGAAGGTCTCGGGTTCGAATCCTTCTGAAGCGGGTGCGGTTATTAATGTCTAGCGTTTTTTCTCGGAATTAAAAATTTCCAATTCGATTAGGAATTCAATAATTCGCAAATCTGATAATCTCTGCGTTGCCAAAATAATTAAAAAAAAAAAAAAATTTAATTTTAGTTAAAATTTCTATACATAGTCATATCAAGTCATATATTGCCATATCAAACTATATATGCCTATATATTGTCAATTTCTATACATAGTCAGGTCAAGTTATATATGGTCATATCAAGCTATTTATGGCCGTATAAAATTATATATGGTTATATATCGCCAATTTCCATATATGGCCATATATGTCGCATTTATATATGGCCATATATAATTCGTTTTTCCCGGGATATAAAATATAGATAATGACAAAATTTGGTTTTGTTGAATTAAAAATGCGATAAAATGCAGCCAATCTTTATTTCCAATAGTAAAATTTATTTTTTTTTTATATGGACACTTACGAAACATTTTGATAGATATTTATCTATAAAACAACAATGAATAATTGAAAGTAGAAACTAAATTAGGAATCCTCATTCGACTCACGTGCAACGTAAGAATATTCTAAAAAATGAAACTTTATCGTTCGATTAGTAAAACTTTGTATGGTTTTGGTGAAATTGTTAATCCAGGCTGTGGGTCCGTCTCTGGCAAATTACTACTTGATACCGGAAGTAACTTATAATTCTTCATTACACCGGCAAATAATAAAAATATTGCGGATTTAGCGACTATTTCTCCGGGACATCGTCGGTGACCTAAGAATAATTTTTGATGAATAATTTTAAAATAAAAATTCTAAAAGTACATTTAACTGTAATGAATATGTGATTCAAATAAGAAATTAAATAGGAATTTACCACCGCCAAAAAATATAAGTTTCTTGTTAGGAGTATATACATCATTTACAAGAAATCTTTCTGGCTTAAATAACTGAGGGTTTTGAAATATTTCAGGATCCATATGAATACTGTATATATTCATAAGAATACAAGAATCTTCCGGTATTTTATATCCATTGAGATTTGTTTTTTTGAGCGCTCGACGTGGTCCAATTATAGGAACAACTAATCGGAGTCTTTGAGATTCTGCTATTACAGCTTCCATAAACGGCAATCTATAATTAAATATACATTATAGTTAATAAAAATATTAAAATGATAAAAATGTTATCAAATAATAATATTTTTAACATTGGTCTATCGTTTAATTGTGGAAGACGTTTTGTGTCAATCACAGAGTCTAACTCATCATGAAGCTTCGATTGAATATCTTGATGAACAGTCATATATAAAAAAAGAAAATCCAAAGTAACTGCAGTTGTCTGCACTCCAGCAATGAAAAGATCAATTAATATCATTAATAATTGATCTTCTGAAAAAATTCAAAATTTTATGGGTTTGAGTACAATTATTTCAAAATCAAGTTTATTTAAGAAATAAAATGAAAACAAATACCAGTAAAACCTGTATGCGATCTTTTTTCTTGATACATTTCTGTCAAGAACATATCAATTAAATCCTTTTCACTACCTTTGATATATTTTTTTTTATGTGCTTTAATAGTTTCCATTAAAAATTCTTTAAGTTCGTTATTCAAAGTAACTAATAATTCGTAACCAGATGTCTTTGGAGCAAAGTATCGTATCCAAGGGAAAATAGAAAGAATCCCGCCAGCGATATCGAATGCTTTTGATCGTCTTTCCATGAGGTCAAGAAAATATATCAATCTATTGACATGAAAATTAATGATGCAATTTAGTTATTTCTTATTGTTCTATTATAAAATACTCATAATATCACTTGAATGTTCGTTACTCATTATCAATAAAAGTTTTATGTAAGTCGAATTCCATTAACTCGGACAGTTACTCTATGGAGAAGCGGAAATTTTCTGAAAATTCCGACTTATTGGATGCCCCTTATCTTTTTAAAAGAGTAGAGTACACGCACGTACTCTTACATGACATGAATGATGCATACATAAATATAAATATTATACATACAAATGCATAGTATCGGGTGGGAGACAGCGTAACTTATAGTGGGGGTAAAGATTGAGGGGAAGTAGGGGTGTGAGCTGTTTGGGGATAAAACCAATCACAGTTCGTAGTAAGGCTGTGTGAGTACAGTTCAATCGTAAAGTGCATGCATGCACCCCGTTCTACTATTTTTCTGCCCCTTCTCTACTAAACAGGCTAGCGCTCTCTCTTTTAGACGAAGTACGATTCAATTTAAGAGTATTTTACTGACTATCATGAAATTAGAAATATTGACAAAATAAATTTTTCAAAGGTTACGTATCTAAACATCACAGTTATAATACTACACGATAAAACATTGCAGTTGAAATTTTAACACCTACTACACTAAAATTGTATTACGTCAAAAAATCTCAATTATATACATGAAATTTTTCCGTGTATTATTACTATACGAAGAAAGTTATGGTAACTGTTCCTAGCATGTTTATGACATATTATTTCATACCGTTATAAAAATAAATACATACTTGGAACTATGGGACATACGTCCATATTTTCTCAGCAAAGTTTCCATACTTATATAAACAATTTCGATAATTATGGTGAAAGTTCCTATACCGTACCCGTGAAAAATTTTTTTTTTAATTTCATAAAGCTAAAATTCAGTGATAATAATAATGTTTTTTTTAACATGTTATAAAGATTTGTGGAAAAGTACAAAGCCTGAAAATTTTGATAAAACTTCATGAAACTTTACTGCATAAAATTTATAGAATTTATAAAATTTCATAAAGTTCTGTAGGGGGAGGTGGGACAGAGCAGCCCCCCTGAAATTTTGATAAAAAAAAAAATTTTTTTTTCACCTAATTACTATAAATCCGATATGCTTGCACATTTTTAGCCCTACGCATGACACCTGGGGCAAAATGGACAATCCGAAAATTTTGAAAAAGTGATTTTTTTATATATTTATCGTCCAATAAAAAAAATTATTATATTTCCACATTTCTAGCCCTACGCATACCTGGGGCAAAACAGACCCTAAACGATCACTAAAAATATTAAAAAATAAGAATTTTTTTTTTAGTTGATAAACTTTTGAAATGAAGTAAAACTATCCATAATCTAAAAACTTAAAAAACACGTCTTTTGGGTTAAAAATAATGACAAATAAGAAATATAGAATTGTGTTTTAACTTCCCGCTAAGAAAATTATTAATTTTCAAAAATTCGGGAAGTTATTGGTTTCACCCCGATTTTCAAAAATCGAGTTTTCATCAGATTTCGACGTTTTGAGGTACTAGGAAGCTATTCCGACTATTTTCAGAAGGATGTCCGAATGTATGTATGTACACTGTTAAAAATTTTTATAAAATTACAATAGTTTTACAAAGCAATGGTATGGTAAAAATACAAACCAATGTATGTCAATACAAAATTACAACACAATTTGAGTGATCTTGCATGATGTATTAGGAAAACTACTAATATGAGTTGTGATTTTACCATCGCTGTGTATAAATCGTACATGAGTTGTAATTTTACAAAACAGTACGTTGATTTTAAATAGAAATCGTTCAAAATTTACCAAAAATGCTTGTAATTTAATTCACTACAATCCTCAGTAAAATTAAAAAAAGTATTATAATTAATATTACAATGAAGTCATTGATATTTCACAAACTTTAATTTTTTTTTTCACGAATTTTATTGTAGAATTTCAAAGTGGTTTGTAATTTTACCATCAATTTTTATGTATTATACATGAATTGTAATTTCACAAAAGAGTGCGTTGATTTTAAATGAAAAGCGATAAAAGTTTACAAAATATGTTAATAATTCAATTTGCTATAATTCTTAGTAAAATAATAAAAAAATATTTTAAATAAAATTACACAGAAATCACTGAAATGTTACAAACCTAAATTTTTTTTTTCACAAATTTAATTGTAGAATTACAGTGTATTGTAATTTCACCCTAAAATTTTTAATTATTATACAGGAGTCATAATTTTACAAAACAGCATGTTGACTTAAGAGAAAACGCGTTCAAAGCTTACAACTAATGGATGCACTGATAGAAAATTTATATCGACTCAAGAAATATTTTCTTTAGCCAATAATTTATTTCTGTAGAAAGCCAATTATTTTGCTTCAAGAAATTTTTGTCTTGATTTAGATTTTCTTGGCTCTAAAGATTTTATATCTTCGATGTCCTGAGTTATTGACTGTCAAAGTCAAAATGGACTTTTTCGCTTTGATCAAAGATGAATTCGCGCCAAATGGTCGTAGGGACTTTTTCAGGGCGGCAAATTAAATTAACCAAAAGAGGTTCAAGGATAGATTATCGAAAACAATTTGTTAAAGCTCATAGAGTTTTTTTAAGACGAGCAAAAATTTAGAAATTTTTTTTTTTTCGGTCGTTTTTTTTTTAATCCGAAATCGTGCATGATTAAAATTTTTCAAGACCAGATCTGAGACTTAGATACTTGAAAGTACAATTTGCTTTTTTTATTTTCACTGTACGACCATTTTCCTCCAAGTTACAGCACAGTGAAAATCACCCTCGCGGACCTGGAATCACCGTAAAATCACAGTGGGATTATAGTAAAAACATTGTGAGACCATGATGAAATCACGGTGAATTTACTATGATTTTGTGCCATTCGGTCACTGTAGTTTTATGGTTATCTCACAGTGATTCGATAGTGGTTTCACAGCAAATTCACAGTGAATTTACAGTGAACTTACAGTAAATTTACAGTGAATTTACAGTAAATTCACAGTGAATTCACAGTGAACTTACAGTAAATTCACAGTGACTTTACAGTGAACTTACGGTAAATTCACAGTAAATTTACAGTGAAAATACACGGAAAAAAAATGTAGTAAATTTCACTAAAAAATATGAAAATAATTTTACTATATCCAGTTCAGTAAATTTTACTATATTAGAATGGAAACAAATCAAATTAAATTTTTAATAACTTTTAACTTTTTATCATTAGTGGTATCATTTTGATTATTATTGTTATTTATTTCATCTGTATTGGTGTTCGTATCGATTTTTATTCTTGAAAATCACTTGTTTTAACCGAGATTCGAACCCTGATCTCCCGCATGCGAGTCCTTTCCTATATCTAACGGCCTGATGTTTCCTTTGAACAAAAGTTTCTGAACTTGTAATACATATTTTTATATGCTATCCCTACCAACTTTTAATTTTATCTACACATAGTAAAATTTAATTTACAGATTATATAATCGTGTTAGCAAAAAATACATTACGTATAATAATTTTTAATATCTTCTTATGTAATAATTGCCAACCAGTAAATTTTACTAAATGTTTTGCAATAATTAAAATACAGAATGTATTTACTGACATCTGTTATTAAATTTTACTACAATATTGTAATTTTGACTAAATTTTTTTCTTCATGTACAGTAAATTGGCAGTGAATTTTTGGTAAATTCATAGTAAATATACAGTAAATTAGCAGTGAATTCACAGTGAATATACAGTGGATATCCTGTAAATTTCTTACTATTTCACTCGTAAACTTTGGAACTGAAAATAATAATAATAATAATAATAATAATAATAATAATAATAATAATAATAATAATAATAATAATAATAATAATAATAATAATAATAATAATAATAATAATAATAATAATAATAATTACGAAGTATGAATTACTTTATTATAATTTAGAATTATTTTGACATCTTATAAATTTTTTTTTAAAAACGAAAGCTCCATATATACACACAGTCATTCAGACGTCACATGGGAAATGATATGAACAAATGTTCGGGGCCTCCTAACCTCGCATTCTAATGAAAACTCGATTTTCGAATATCGAGGTAAAAAAAAAGAAATTGTCACTATACCACTCTAAAGCTACGATTTGATGACTGTGGTGTCAAATCATCATAAAACTATAGTCAAATCACCATTAATTTACCACGGAATCGTGGTGAAATCACCATTAATTTACTGTGAAATCATGGTGAAATCACCATTAATTTACCGTGGAATCATGGTGAAATCACCATTTATTTACTGTGAAATCGTGGTGAAATCACCATTAATTTACCGTGGAATCATGGTGAAATCACCATTAATTTACTGTGAAATCATGGTGAAATCACCATTAATTTACTGTAGAATAATGGTGAAATCACCATTAATTTACTGTGAAATCATGATTAAATCACCATTAATTTACTCTAGACTCGCAGTGAAATCACAGTGAAATCACTACTAAATCACAATAACGTAGAATTACGGTGAAAATGAATTCACTGTGATTTTACAGTGATTCCAAGTCCGCGAGGGCACTTAAAAATTTGGAATTTTTTGAATATCTTTCAATTTTTATAACTAATGTATGATACTCAAGTTTTTTCAAATATATAATATATTTAGCAGTAATAATTTTTTTCTTTACAATGAGTTCCATTATCATACGTGTTGTAAAATTGCAATACCTACTGTTAAAAATTTCTATCGTAATTTTACAAAACATTTTCCACTGTATTTGCCTTGGAACAATTTAGTAATTTTACAATATAGTATTGTAATTTTACAAAGATTGAAAAAAAAAAAAGATTTTTTTTAAATTTCTTGTCCAATCATTTTGGCAATGCTAGGAGTATTAGATATACGATATTGAATTTCTAATCGAAGTAGGAATTTTCAATTCAGAGAAAAAACGCTAAACTTATCAATAAACGCACACGCATTAGTGGGATTCGAATACGGGACCCTACGCACGAAAGATCGACGTTTTAACGACTAGGCTACACAACCGACAGTGACTGCTGAATTTAATTGTACACTATAGTGTATACTTTGTATTCTGTTATGTATACATAAGATTTTTTCAACTTTCAGGAGTGTTTTTTAACATTTTCTAAGATTTTTTATTTCAAAATGTAATTTGTCAAAAGAAAAACATTTAAATACGATTTAAAAGTTTTGTATTAAAACAGTAATACATTGCGATTTTACAAATAATTTCTAATTGAATTGTTTTCGAAAATTACAACATTCGTTGTGTAAAATTGACAAACCTTTTTTTATTATCTGTTTAGTAAGATTATCACTTTTGTTTTGCAATTTTCCAAAACAAAACTTGTAAAAAATGTTTTGTAAAATTACAACACTGGTTTTATAAAATCACAAAACTGCGTTGGCAATTGACTTCCAACACATTACTTATAAAATTACCAAAGAAATTTTTAACAGTGTATGTGTATGTGTATGTGTGTGTGTGTGTGTGTGTGTGTGTGTGTGTGTGCGTGTGTGTGTGTGTGTCTTAATATCTTTTTAATGAACTGACCGATTAAAATGTTTGAGGTGGCAATAAAAAGAGTTTGTTGGCCGTCAACTTTTTTGAAAATTTCAAATCTATCGATCAAATAGACTCTAAGATATGGAAGAAAAACAAAAAAAAAATTTTTTTTTCAGTTTATTTCAAATTTTTCAAAAATGGCTCGATCGATCAATTCCAAAATCTAATTAGCTCTTGAATTCAATAAAACGCGTTCGCAAGATATCGTGGGAAAAAGAAATGCTAAAAAACGGTTTTTTCCGAAAACAATGGCATACAATAGTATTTTCGAGCTCGAAGAGCTCGAAAATGTATTCACAACAATGTTTTCGAGCTCAAGGAGCTCTAAAACAGCGGGAAGTTTTAGGGCTGGCCCGCAGGGTCAACCGATAGACATATTTTTTTTTTATTAAATAACAATTAGTAATTAAGCTAATCGAGGGTGAACGATTTATTACACCTTAAAAAAATTTTTTTGAGTAATATAAAACCAAAAATAATTGTCAAGAGAAAGAAATACACTCTTAACGATGAAAATAATTTAAAAAAAGAAAAAAAATTTTTTATCATTTTTTGGAAGGGGGCCTCTGCCCCACAAAAAAATTTTTTTTTTTCAGAATTTCGGCAAAATGTCTCTAAATTTGTTTAAAATAGGACAGAAGGAAAATAATCTGATGGTTGAAAGCCACAAAAAAGTCATAATTGGCTTAGGGGGGCCGCTCTTCCCCACCCTCCCCTATAATTTTATAAAAATTTTTAATTTGTCGAACATTTCATAAAATTTCATTTATCGCATGTTGATTACCTTATTTATAAAATTATCAGTTCTTTCATAATTACCAAAAATTTTCTCAAATCTTATGAAATTGATGATGATAGTTCAAAATTTCATAGCTCGATAAATGTACTATTTATTTATCAAACCGGAAGAATCTAGGTTCGAGCCCAACAGGACAGGATTTTTTTATCATTAAAAAAAAAATTTAATCCGTCTCAGTAATGCCCTCATCCATTAGATTCACGTATAGAATTTAATTGGTTTTTTAACTTTCCACTAAGAAAATTGAAAATTTTCAAAAATTCGGGAAGTTATTGGTTTCGGTCCGATTTTCGAAAATCGAATTTCTATCAGATCTTGACGTTTTGAGGTTCTAGGAAGCTATTCTGACTAATTTCAAGACGATGTCCGAGTGTATGTATGTATGTGTGTATGTTTGTACGTACGAATGTAAATATCTGTAACTTTTGAACGGATGAACCGATTTTGATCGTCAAGGTGTCATTCGACGCGGCTTGTTAATATCTAAAAGCTGTGAAAAAATGAGCTCGATTGGTAGGTTGCGTTCGGAGATATTTTAAAAATAAAATTTTTTCAAAAATTTTTTTTTTTGGTTAACTTTTAATGTGCCCGGTGGATTGATTCCAAAACCTAGTCAGCTCTAAAACTTCATAAGCCGCGTCGAATACCACCTCAACGATCAAAATTAGTTAATTCGTTCAAAAGAAACCGTGAACGAAAGAATTCAAAAAAAATGTTTTTTTTTTGTTTTTTGAAATTTCTCAAAAACTACTAGATAAATCAATTTCAAAATCTAATCAGCTCTAGAACTCAATAAAACGCGTCGATTGTCATTTCAACCGTCTCAATCGGTCAATTCGTTTAAGAGATATCGTTGGAGAAAAAATGGTAAAAAACGTTTTTTTTTTTCAAACACCGGCATACCAAAGTATTTTCGAGCTCGAAGAAGTGATATATTTTCTATACTACGATGTTAAAAATTTGTAAGATTATTACTAGACTGTGAGTATAAATTTACATGTGAATTTTTTTTTTTTAATATTATTCCAAATAAGAAATGATAAAATTACTTATTTTCTTCATCTATCCTTTCTCCGGTTACGAGACTCCAAATTACATTGATAACTGCAGGAGCTATTATAGGCTTCATACGAACAGGTCCATTATTATTAAGCTTTAATTTATCGATTATAATTTTGAGTTCGTCGTTTATTTTGTTTGTCATCTCTTCTCGGCCGAATCCCAAATTTCGAAGACAGCGCACTAACCACCCTCGCATTTTTTTCCATTCGGAACCATCCGTCATGGTAATACCTTCATGAGAAATTTTTTTTATTCATAAATATAAGATATTTGAATGAATAGGGTAGAGGTACCTTTTTTGGCCACTTTAGGGCTAGTTTTTGACACTTAAAAAATTTAAATAAAATCATTTTTAGAAGACGCAGTGTCGTAATTAATTTTTAAAATGTATTCAAAGATTCTTTTATTCCACTATTAAAATGAAAATTTTATTGTATACTTTTTCATTAATTAAAAAAATGTATTAAATGTTCAAAAATGAAGCAGTGGCCACAAATCGTACTTCTACCTTATTTAAAATAGTATGAAATAAAACTATCTTTTCATAACACCATCATCGAAACTATACAAGTTTCAGTATCTTTACAGCCAGTCGAAACAAGCTAATTTCAGCCCAATGCCGCGAACAAATATTAGCAAATGCGTAAATTGTGAATGCCTTCAGTCAGCAGACAGAAATTTTCGTATTTCGCCCCTTGAGAAGAAATAATAGTATATTACACATCAAGAGAGTAAAATAGGACATTCCAACCCCCGTCTATAATAAATTAAATGAACTTGCTTTTAACTGGCTGCTGACACTGAAACTAAGTTCCAATGCAGATAATCATGAAAAATAGAGTGTGACACAGAATGAAACACGGTTTCAAACTGCAGGTGATGTGAGCCCTCGTCTGCGGCTCGGGCAGCCACCTTGACTGATCTGAAATCGTTTTGTTTCATCCCTTGTCACATAATTTACTATTTCTTTTTTTTAAGTAACGGTTAAACATATAAAATCATATCGAAAAATTACAAACCTTTTCTTAAGCCCATATTTCTTATTTTAACAAATTCGTTCCAAGGACGTGCATCGAAATTTTCATCACGTAAAATTTTTTGTACAGTCTCAAACCCGCAAACTACAATAACACGTGAACTACCTAAACGTAGACTAATAACATCACTGTTATATTGTTTTGCAAGCTTTAAGAACGCAATATGTTGTCCACCGAATTCTTTACTAAGTTTTCTTAATAATTTTAAATTTCCAAATATTGGCCAAGGATAAGGACCTATAAAAATTGAATTTAGATTATTAAACTGTAAAGTAATTGTTGTAAATAATTTAATACTCTGCGTAACAACAGAAATTTCATTGAAACTAAACATTTTTAGTACACGTAAAAGAATTATTGTGATTAAAAGCACTCAAACTATCCTGACTAGAAATTGTCCCAATACATATATTGGGTCCCAATTGGGAATCGCTGTGGCATGCCCAGTAGGTTTATCCCAGTCGGAACCTGATCGGGAATTGTTGGGATATCCCAATGCAAGAATTACCTACCCAACATCAGTTTTTCCTGAGTGGGACCTAATTGGGAACTCATTGGGATAGCCCAATGCACAAATAACCAACTTTCATTGGTTTTGCCACATCGGGACCCAGTTGGGAACTTGTTGGGATATCCCAACGCAAAAATCACATACCCAATATCAGTTTTTCCTGAGTGGGGCCTAATTGGGAACCCATTGGGATAGACCAATGCAAAAATAACTAACTTTTATTGGTTTTGCCACATTGGAATCCAATCGGGAGTAAATCAACGCAAAAATTATTATTATTTTAATAACTTTTATGATTCATATACAATCTGAAATGCTCAAAATTTTTTTTTCGAAAATTTAATAATAAAACAAATTTGTTTTTTACGCTCGTACACAATATTTATGTTAAAATTAATTTTTTATTTATCCGAATTGTTTATAAACGATTTCATTTTAGTAAATTTATCTAATTTTTAAATCAAATTATTTTTCATTTTTTCTGAACAGGATATTCTGTTTTGTGTCCCTCCCTCCTTTCTTTTCTATTTTTTCTAGTATAATTTTGATTGACTACAATTTTGATTAAATTAATTTTTTCTTGATTTACTTGAAGTACCCTGAGGTTTTAATTTGGTAATCCATTTGACCGTAAAATTTTTTAATTATTTTTAATTAGAATGTTGTTTACTGGCTAAAAATTAAAAAAAGTACAAAATAATAATATATTTATACAAAGAGTACGTCGATTATTGCATCACGGATTTTTAATTTCTTCAAGTTATTCTTTGGTATTATGATAAATATACTATTTACCCTCATCACGCGATTGCATACGTGGGTAAGCGCAGTGGATAGCGTCAAAGACTCTGGATCTGAAGTATGCAGGTTCGAGCCCAGCAGTCATCGGGATTTTTTCATCGATTATAATCATGTATAATACCTCTAAGTAACGCTTCTACTACGATAGATTACATTTCGGATCTAATTAAAATTATTTTGTTTTTTTTTTTTTCGAAATTTAATATTTTTTTTCATAGCCCTTATTAAAAGAAACGATTTAAAACAATTAGAAAAAAAAAATTTTTAAATACTTTTTAATGCTTTTGAATACTTTGAATACTTTTGAATCACCCTTCTTATAGACATTTAACATTGCAAATCGTTTCGAATCGTTTCTTTTAATCAGGGAGGGATCGTACGTTTGGGAATACGTAGGTCTTACCCAATTGGGAACCTATAGGGATTGCCCGATTGGGACCCAAGTACGTTTCTGCGTTACATGCCAATGTAGGGTCCCCATTGGGCAACCCAATTGGTTCCCAAGTGTGTGTACCTAAAAATGTCTAGTCAAGTACTACTAGATGGGTTTCGTTAAAGTAACATTGCCGGTCTTAGAACCATTTTTTGAAATTTAATTAAATTTTGCACTATGGCGATTTAAACTATTTATTGAAAAAAAAATTATTTTAGAAGAACAACTTTTTAACTCAATTTTAGAAGGTGTCAGTGACCAATCAAAGATTTCTACCTAAATAACACGTATAGTTCAGTTGAGATGAGCCATAAAATAACGAAAGCTGGTGAAAATTCCTGGCAAGTCAAAGTTTTCACAAAAAGTTTTTAAATATGCTCCCCGAGTAAAAATGAAATTATTATTTTTTATGAAAAAATTATAAATTTTTATCGACCGCCGCACCACCGCTTCACTACTACCGCACCATACCGCCGCACGACCGCCGTTTGGCGGACTATTCCGCCGCACGCTAAAAATATATTCCTCCAGTGCCGCCGCACCACCGCTGCACGACCGCCGCACGCTAAAAATATATTCCTCCAGCACCACCGCACCACCAATGCCTAAGTACCAAGCCCCAGTTTCACAAAAAAAATAGCATATATATGCCAAAATATTTTATGATTAATTAATTAATTTACCATGCAATAAATAATAAAAATCCGAGAAAAGTGCATTATATACCCTATCCAAAAATTCCCATAGAATCCACTCAACTGCGACAAAAACCGCATAGAAACCAATACAGTCTATAGGATTCTATGCGGTTTTTGTCGCAGTTGATTGGATTCTATGGGGATTTTTGAATAGGGTATAGCCATATATTAAAATTTCCAATATATACATAGCTATGTATAGAAATTTCAACTAAATTAAAAAAAAGACTCTCGATTCCTGTATTTTTTTTTTTTTTTTTTTTTTCAATCATTTTGGTAATGCGGGAATTGTTAGATATGTGATGTTACGTTCCCGTAATATTTTATTGATTAAATTTAATTAATTATTTTTAATTAAATAATTTTATACAATGTAACGGAAATCGGTTATGATAAGAGAGTCGCCGTGGCTCGCGGGTAGTCAAAACAGATGACGATGCATGAGACCCGGGCCACGACGATTCTCTCACAGAGAACCTGAGATGCAGCGTCAACATTTTGTCAACTCTGTTGACTCTATTATATTTTTTA
The DNA here is from genome assembly GCA_964016945.1 of Microplitis deprimator. Lineage (NCBI taxonomy): Eukaryota > Metazoa > Arthropoda > Insecta > Hymenoptera > Braconidae > Microplitis > Microplitis deprimator. Next base: position 10,688,037 of record OZ024707.1, on the reverse strand, counting down.
TAATGACTAAATAGTCAGTCTTACGAGAGAGCTCATGGAGCTCAAACCTCTGCTCTCCAGCCATAATTAATAAATTATAATTAATCCTAAATTAATTCAACCTTATTTTGGGGTGCCAATTGGCAACCCCAATATTTTCACCTACACCATGGCCTGTCCATAACATAACTACCACCCAGGGGCGAGCGCTTATCAGCTGTTCCACCCTGTCCTATAACTCTGAGCGCTCAACAGCAGTTCGGGTTTCCTTCAGGTTTCCTGCCGATTTTCCTACCATTCACCTGTTATTGTAAAAATAATTATACGGATTTGGAACCGGCATCGAAAATATTTTTAAATTGCGAAAAACAATTAAAAACTAATAATTAATAAAATAATCGACGACCACGGCCCACCAGGGGTCTATAGACACTCTAACGAGGCCAAACCTGGATAAAATTAAATAATTAAAAATAATTTTTATTTTTAATTAATTTGGGATAATTTCCCAAAACGTAACAGTGATTAATTTAATTTCTAAATCTAGTAGAAATTTTTTATTCCGAGAAAAAACGCTCGAATTATTAACTAACCGCACACGATTTAGTGGGATTCGAACCCGGGACCTAACGACTAGGCTACGCTACTGACAGTGACTACTACGTTTACTTGTGCTATATGAGATCCAAGCAATACATCACTTTCAAAACAGCAAAATATAATTGAAAATCTGTTATTAGTATACTATATACCTATCATAATAACAAAAAAAAAAAATTTTTTTTATTTGTGCGCTATAAAATCTTGTATGTAAGTAATTGTGATGTGTGTAATTTTGGTTTTATAGTTATATATGAAATTGTTTAAAATGTATACAAGCTCTATATATGGTATATAAGCTCGTGTATGGTCATGTGTAACTCATTTTTCCTAGCTATGCCTACACTGTAAAAAATTTGCGTAGTAAACGTGGAATGAACCCGGAGTGAATGATTTTCTATTTCTTTAATCCCCCGGAGTGAATATTATACCGAAGGGAAGTTTTAGAACATATTAATTATAAAAAAAAATTACTAATACATAGTGAAGTTAGGTGACCTAAACGATCGTTTATAGATATTTATATTGACTATGGAATAATTACGAGCTTCCTTTACATATATTCATAAGAAATAATTGTTTAAAATTATAATCTGCTAATAATGAAAAATTGAACTCGTATAAAATTAAAGAAATCGATTTTTCATTTTCGCTTATTAATATATTTTCACTCAGCTACGAACTCTCATATGACTTACATCAATCATACCACGAAATAAAATTATATATTGTACCAAAATATAAACTATTGCCATAAAAATTATGTCACTATAACTATTAAAATAATTAAATGTTTTCACTATATCTTACATAAAATTAAAACTTAGTGAATTACTAAAACATTTTATAAATTGAAAACCAAATTTTTTATGTTTAATTATTAGTACCTGAATTAATTATTTATTGAAATAATTATGTTTATCTACTGTTTCGATTTGCCCTTTGAATTAGTGAATATTCACTAATTTTCACTAATTCATGTTTAGAAAAAGAGCATAAACAGTTAGTTTTATTGAATATAAATGTATTCAAGTATTAAAACTTCGGACCGGAGTGAATAAATGACATAACATAAAAAAATTTTCGTCCAAATTTCGGTCTCTTTCAATAAAATTTTATAGTTTTGGTGTGATTTCGGCCAAATTAAGCTGTTTCGGTCTTTTTTCGGCCTATTTTCGGTCAAATATTTTCACCTGGATACACAAATTGTTTCCAATGAACATATATTTGAAAAGATAAGTTTTTAAAATTTTTGTTTGTAAAATTTTTTGTGTAAAATGGAAAATGGTTCGTAGTAATCGAATGAATGATTCAAATTAATTTATCACGTATTTAAAAAATAAGTGCTCAGTAAATAATAAGTTTGTTGCCCTGAAAATAGAAATAAAAAATATTAAATAGTAAATTACCTTAATTATAATTAAAAATTATTTCTGTATAATATGTATCAAACTTTGATTTAACAATAACTGATAACTGATGTATGCACTAATTAAAACCGCATATGAATATAACTATTTGGCTATGTGTTTTGTAATCACTAATTATAAAAATTAACGAATTGAAAAGTTTGTTTAGTTATTCAATTGTACTACAGAATAAAATAATCAATAATTGAAGATTCTACGGTTCATGGTGAGAGAAATAAATCATTTATAAAAAATTGTTGTAATTAGCAATTGAAAAACTTATTAATTGAGAAATAATTACAGAAACTATCATTTATATAGTTATCAGATAGATTAATGGACATAAATAATTATTATATAAAATAAAAAGTAATTTACAACTAAATATCACAGCTGTGGTGCGGCGGTGGTGCGGCGAATAGAAATTTCTTTACTTGTCACGGCGGTGGTGCGGCGGTAGTGCAGCGAATAAATAAATTCCTTACTTGTCACGGCGGTGGTGCGGTGGTAGTGCCGCGAATAGATAAATTCTTTACTTGTCACGGCTGTAGTGCAGCGGTGGTGCGGCGCTTAAAAAGCCGTGCAGCGGTGTTGCGGCGTAATTCTGTTTTTACTCGGGTTGGTAATATTTTTTTTTTGTATGGAAATAAGGCTAAAATTCTGGTTTTATGGAAATATATAACTTATGACAGCATTGAATACACTGATAAAAAGAAACCTTTAAGTCAATTCGGTTTGAAATGAGCCAAATACGCCTCGAGTTTAAGTACGGCGAAACACGCTACGACTTTGGCTGAAAGGCCACACGTATTTGGAAGGAATTATCTACTCAAATACATGGCATACTTGTGAACATATCATTTGCATTTGCGATGACTTTTACGCACTCAATTAAAAAATATCTGTAAATGAGTCAACATACTAGGACTTTATCTCGCCTAGTTTTGCTTTTGTTTCTACAATACTTAAATTTGATGCAAAAAATAATGATATTCTATCTATTTTTTTTCAACTCGATTGCTTTATATCTTTCTTCTAAAACACCGTAAATAGCACGAAATTCATATAACGTTACTGCAATTTATTCAAGTTGTCGAGTCATTTATGATCGATCTTGCATCAAAATAATACTTTTTAGAATAGAGTGGAACCAGAGTATATCCAGAGTGAGTGAATACTGAAAAAGAAAAAAAAATTAACCGAAATTTATTATTTTTAGATTATTTAAGAGCATTTAATGAAAAGTTTGGAAAATCCAAAAGAGTACGCCTCATAACACTTATTTAATTTTGAAGTCAAAATAACTTGTGTTTCTAAATTATAGAGTAAAACAAAAAAAATTTTTTTTGATACTATCACGCCACTGTTTCCCTAGTAAAAATGAAACGAGGCACTGGCTAGCGCCTCGCTAGAATCAATGATAATGGTAGATGACAAACGAGGCGGCCCTCGTTTATTTTTACTAGGGTTATGTCAACATTTGACGTCAAAAAAATTGAAAGAAAATTAAAAAAGAGTTGTGCAAAAAAAGCCGCCTGGATGCAGCACCGGTAAAAAGCACTCAACCGTTCAAGAGATATTTAAGTTTTAAGTTGAAAGAAGAGTTTCACAAACCAACTCAAAATTTTGCTTTGATATAAAAAATTTCTTTTATTTCGAACAAATATCTCTCAAACGGTTGAGTTTATCAAAAATTTCAAAGAAACCTTTCTTGCAGAGCGGTAAATTTTCGACAAAAAACCGTTAAAAGCTTGAGTAAATATTTGTTTGCTGAAGAGTTATAGAATTTGTATCGAAAAACATTATTTTTTAAATCTATCAACTTTGAGCTTCGATATCACTTAAATGGTTGGATTTACAAAAAAAGTGTAAGAAACCTTTTTTGGAGAGCGATAAAATTCCTACAAGAAAATTTATAGTGCTTAATTTTATGTCAAGGTGTTAGAGAGTTATCAAATTTCAAACAATAACGCCAATTTTTTTAAACAAATCAAATTTTGACCTTCAATATCTCTTAAACAGTTGGATTCACGAAAAAAACATAAGAAACCTTTTTTTAAGAGCGGGAAATTTCCTACTAAAATATGTATTGTTCATCGCTGTGCACTTATTTTTAATCAAGAAATAAAATTTTTCTCACCTTACTAAAATAAGAATATATCATTACTTAGGCAGGGTTAAACGGCATTAGAATAAAGTTTTTTATTTTTTTTTTATTATTTTTGGATCACAAATAAATGATTTATATCATGGCCAAGTAAAAAAATCTAATTTAGTAAATAACGGACACCCTAATGATTATATATAAGAACCTAATTATGTATATTTATTTGAAAATATATATACCCGTGAAAAATGAATCATACATGGCCATGTATGAATGCTCCATGCATGGCCATGTATGAAAATTGGCCAGACATGGCCATATATACCCACGTATGATCATATATGCTCATGTATGATCATACATGACCATACATGGCCTTGTATGATTCATATATGGCCATGCATGACTATATTAAAAAAGTTTGTTTGCCCATGTATGGCCATATATGCTTCATATATGCCCAGGAAAAAATCACCATGCATAATCATGTATGATCATGCAGGATTCATGATTGATCCTGCAAGATTCATGATTGATCCTGCATGACTCATTCATGACCAGACATGACTCATGCGTGATCAAGCATGATCGTGCATGGCTCATTCTAGATCAAGCTTGCGCATGCATTAAGTTTGAAATAATTGTATCCAAAGATATGATCCATCAGGAAAGGTCATGCTTGAGCATGCCCTATTATGCGTCACCATACATGGTTCATACTTGATTATGCATAACTCATTCATGGCCAGACATGACTCATTCGTGATCAAGAATGATCATGCATGGCTCATTCTAAATCAGACTTGCTCATTACTTACGTTAGGAAAAATTCTATCCAGAGATATGATCTATCAGGAAAGGTTATGATTGAGCATGCTCTGTCATCCATGATCATGCACGGCGCAGAGATGATCGTACAAGACTATGCATCGTCAACCTTAATCTTTCACGGTTATATGCAAATAGTGAAAAATATTTATGAATATTTAGGCTTGATCATGCATGACTAAGCATACTCGTTTATATCCATAAATGAGAGTTAGTCGTTAATAGAAACTGTTAGATTAATTATAATAATTGTTTTTTTTTCATTTTATTATTTATTTAATTTAGATTAATTGTCTGGGAAAAAATCAGCATGCATTATCATGCGTTGATTCAGGCAAGGGTGAGTATGTTCAAGCATGGATCATGCATGAATCATGCACGGTCAATTATTACAAATACTTTGATCAAAATCTATGATTAAAATCTCCGATTAAACCGATTTAATTTGATTAAAATCCGGTCGAGCTTCAATCGGATTTGATCGAGGTTTTTAATTAAGGATAATAATATATTTTTTATGAAAAACTTCGAATATTGAAACATTTATTTTTATTTTGACGATAGTAGTCAAAATCATTATTTTTAAATCGGTAATCAAAGATATTTAATTTATAATTTTTGGTTCAATTAATAACGAAAACCAATCTTTTTTTCCGAAAAATAATTTAAATGAAATTAATTGTTTTTTCGGATTAATTAAAGAATGGAAATAATAAATTCTTGCCAAAATGATAATGAAACTCAATATAATTTTTTAAATTAATAATTAAGATTAATGTAATTGTTAAATTTGCTCGTAATTGATAACTACAATTCTTTTCATCCATTATTCAGAAAAGATTTAATAACCAAATCAAGATCGAGTTTAAATAATATTTTATTTTTTATAACCTTAAGGTTTGAAAAGATGTTAAAAATCGTCGTAAACTGAATAAGATAGTTCAGCCTAGTGGACAGCGGACGTGCTTCCTAACATGATGGTCATGGGTTCGAAACCCGTCGCGGGTAAAATTTGAAAAGTACTTTTCAACCAGTTAACATTAACTACACAATAATACTCACAAAATAAGTTAATTTCAAATTGACTTATCATTATTTTTTTTTTTTTTTTAATAATTTGAGGGATTGTGCTTGCTCAGGCCTGATAATGCCTAAATATTAGCCAGCCATGAGCATGCGTGATCGTGCACGAAAAAGTACAATCATGCCTGACCAGCCATGATCATGCATGCTCATGGCTGGTCAATATTCAGGCATGATCATGTATGAGATTAACGCATGATCATGCATGATCAGGCCTGATAATTTTTTTCTGGGTGAACCATATACGGCCATGCATGGCCATGTATGATTCATTTTTCACGGGTATATAAATGTATGATTATATATATTTATATATAATGAAATTAAAGAGATTTTTTAAGGTGATTCTAATTTTTCGACCAGATTTTTTTATTTTTGTGTTTAAGGAATAACGGCTTTCCTGGACAGTTTAATTGACGATTATTTATTTAGAATCTAATCTGCGTATGAATTATTACATGTGGATTAGTACCCGACTAGAAATTGTCCCAATACATATATTGGGTCCCAATTAGGAATCGCTGTGGCATGCCCAGTAGGTCTATCCCATTCGGAACCCGATCGGGAACTTATTGGGATATCCCAATGCAAAAATTACCTACCCAACATCAGTTTTTCCTGTGTGGGGCCTAATTGGGAATTCATTGGGATAGCCCAATGCACAACTAACTAAGTTTGATTGGTTTTGCCACATCGGGACCCAGTTGGGAACTTGTTGGGATATCCCAACGCAAAAATCACATACCCAACATCAGTTTTTCCTAAGTGGGGCCTAATTGGGAACCCATTGGGATAGCCCAATGCAAAAATAACTAACTTTTATTGGTTTTGCCATATCGGGACCCAGTTGGGAACTCATTGGGATAGCCCAATGAAAAAATAACTAACTTTCATTGGTTTCGCCACATCGGGGCCCAGTTGGGAACTTGTTGGGATATCCCAATGCAAAAAATTACCTACCCAACATCAGTTTTTCCTGAGTGGGACCGAATTGGGAACTCATTGGGATAGCCCAATGCAAAAATAACTAAGTTTTATTGGTTTTGCCACATTGGGACCCAGTTGGGAACTTGTTAGGGTACCCCAATGCAAAAAATATTATTATTTTAATAACTTTGATGATTTATATACAATCTGAAATGCTCAAAATTTGTTATTGAAAAATTTTTTTTTTCGAAAATTTAATAATAAAACAAATTTGTTTTTTTACGCTCGTATACAATATTTATGTTAAAATTACTTTTTTATTCATCCAAATTGTTTATAAACGATTTCATTTTAGTAAATTTATCTAATTTTTAAATCAAATTATTTTTCATTTTTCCTGAACAGGATATTCTGTTTTGTGTCCCTCCCTCCTTTCTTTTCTATTTTTTCTAGTATAATTTTGATTGACTACAATTTTGATTAAATTAATTTTTTCTTGATTTACTTGAAGTACCCAGAGGTTTTAATTTGGTAATCCATCGACCGTAAAATTTTTTAATTATTTTTTAATTAGAATGTTGCTTACTGGCTAAAAATTAAACAAAGTACAAAATAATAATATATTTATACAAAGAGTACGTAGATTATTGCATCACGGATTTTTAATTTCTTCAAGTTATTCTTTGGTATTATGATAAATATACTATTTACACTCTCGCGATCGTATACGTAGGTCAGCGCAGTGGATAGCGTCAAAGACTTTGGATCTGAAGGATGCAGGTTCGAGCCCAACAGTAATCGGGATTTTTTCATCAATCAAAATCATGTAAATGCCTCTAAGTAACGCTTCTAATACAATAGATTACATTTCAGACCTAATTAAAATTATTTTATTTTTTTTTCGAAATTTAATATTTTTTTGAATAGGGATCGTACGTTTGGGAATACGTTGGTCTTACCCAATTGGAAACCTATAGGGATTGCCCGATCGGGACCCAAGTACGTTTCTGCGTTACATCTCAATGTAGGGTCCCCATTGGGCAACCCAATTGGTTCCCAAGTGGGTGTACCTAAAAATTTCTAGTCGGGTAATGCTTAAAAGCATCATTTTTAATACGCACTGTAATACCATACTTCAGTTGAAAAGATTCTAATTATCAAAGATGTTAATTTTATTATTACGACTTCACCCCGAATATACTTTGGAAGAATTCTGTTTAATTTATATAGCCATGTATAATTTTTTAAGGTGATTCTAATTTTTCGACCAGATTTTTATATTTTTGTGTTTACGGAATGCTTTTAAGCATTACTAATCCACATGTAATAATTCATACGCAGATTAGATTCTAAATAAATAATTGTCAATTAAACTGTCCAGAAAAGCCGTTATTCCTTAAACACAAAAATTAAAGAGATTTATATAATTATATCTAAATATATCTCGTTATATAAGACTATACATAAATTTATATAATTGTATATATGTTTATATATAATTAAAAATGAAAAGTTTAAAATAATTAGATATAATCATATATCTAATTATATATAATTATATTTTATCATATATAATTTTTTTTCCCGGGTATCCAATTATTTCAAAGTCATTTGTATTATTATTGAGTAAATCATATGATTGACTCACCACTATAATATATTGAGGACAATAAAAAGTAAGTTAAGATCATTGCATAAAACTTTTCATCAACAATATTTGCAAAATTGATTGAAAGAAATCAATTATTTCCATCAACTCAAAACAGAATTTTTTTCAAGTTAGTTGTCCTTATCACATACATAGACGACTTCAGCTCCATCTCTTCTTTTCTACTGTAATCTTACATTTCATTTCATCAAATACATCGTTTTTGACAGAAATATTTCTATAGTAACCCTAAAACCGTAAAGTCTTTGATTCAAACCTCCCTATGAACTTGTTTCAATTTCCATGTTTTTGAATAAATTGAAATTCAGTTGACTCAAGTGCAGATAGGCCAAGTACGCAGCGTATTTCCCTGATGAAGAAAAACGATTTAATTCATGTTCAGTGTATATATCTATATATTAGTCAATTAAAATCGTTTTAAATCATTTCAAATTGTTTTGAATCATTTCAAATCATTTTTTTTTAATCAGGGTTCGGAAGAAAACACGATTTTTATCAGTGCTCTCTAAACATGAATTAGTGAAAATAGTGAATATTCACTTTTTTCACTAATTCATGTTTAGAGAGTGTAGATATAAAACTGTAATAATATTGAAGAGAAAAAAACCATTAATAAAATAGGTGCCTACATGAATATATCCTATCCATTTTATAATCTACTCAAAATTGATAATTCCATGTTATAGAATAACGTGATAAATATGTTTAATGATATCTAAATAATTCATTTATCTATTCATATTTTTTATCTAGACTGTCCGCATTAAATCACACAACTATGTTAATTAGCTTCTATCGCTTTATTAAGTCAACTTTTATGCAAAATTACGACTTTTCTAAATTTGGTTAGTGTCAGAACAAGGAGTATTTATCGATGATTGATGCAATAGAATTAAAGATAATTAATGTTTATATAAATTTTTTTTAAATTTAAACATTCAGACACGTCGTGGTATATACTATGCCACATTGATGACTTTCCTTCTATTCTGGCTGCCAGATGGCATTTTTTTTATGTATAATTACCAAACCAAGCCATTGAAAAAATTATGTGATCACAGTACAACTAATGATTAGCACCATCGATACTATATTTGATAATTTGAAATTACTTATTATTTTCCATATTTGCAAAGAGTTATATATCGATCAAATTGCGTAAAATTTTATAGTTGTAGAATTTTTTACAATTATATTAAATTACACATAATTCCACAAACATTTCTTTCTTATTTTATATTGAATTATAAAAAGATATATATAATTATGTAATAAATTATACATAATTATATATAATTTTATTTAATTCTATATAATCTTTTTTATTCGGGGATCTACAAAAAAGTCTCACATCATTTTAATATAGCAAATCTAATTCTTTAAGAATTATTCAAGGTCGAAGTTGAACTCATAGAAAATTTTACTTTTACTTGACCTTTTCGGCAAAACTATAAGACTTATTATAAAATATCAGGGAACCTTTTTCGCAGATCACTTCATTTCCTACAAACTATTTTTTACAAAGCTCATGAAATTCCTAAAGACTCTCTAGTTATTTGATTTTTAAAATTTATTCCAAGAAATTGTCTTCTGGCAGTTTCCATTTGATTATAAAATGAAAAATAGTGGATTGTTTTAACTAAAAACCATCTGTTTGTAATTACCAAATTATTAAAAAAAGTAATATGCTCATTCCATATAAAAATCATAGATCAATATTATTTGTTTTTTTTTTTTTTTTTTTTTTTTTTTGCTCAAGAATATTTGTTGTGACTGGAAAAGTTTTACCTAGAAATGGGAAATGGAATGATCATCTACAAGGAAGATTCTTTGATATTTTGGGAGGTCTAATAGTTTTGCTGGAAAACTTAAATAATAGTAAAGCTTACTATGAATTCAACTTTAACCTGAAAGAACTCTTGAAGAATTATATTTGCTATAAAATGATAAGATCCCTTTCTTCTAGAGCGTTCAATTTTCAACAAAAACATATCTTGCTTTTCTTGTAAACTGATCTATTGATGAGTTAAAAATTCAAAACTAAAAGAAAAAAATTGTATGTGTTATTTAAATAAGAAATAAAAAGATACGATTAGCGACCTCAATTTTAATATCAAGGGCTTAAATTCTTACAGAGCTTTCATTTTGATATCCTTAAAAAAATGATATACGTATATAGAATTAGTAATCATCCTATTGTACTTTTAAATACTTAATATCTTACTGATACGTGTGGAATGCGTAATAAATTAAAAGATAACAGTTCTCAGAAAAAAAAAATTTGGAATAAAAAGTATTCGTAATATTGTATCCATTCTAAAGTTGAGCAAGTATGCCGGCTACTAGTTGCTATTAGTGTTGGCTATCATCTAGATCACTTAATTTAACACTGATTACTTAATGATTATAGCATACCTGGAGGTGTTTCTTTTGGTTTTGCATGATACGTTATTGCTAATGCTATGATTAAACATATGATTACAGCGCATAGTAAATTTACTAACATCTTTAAAAAAATAGAGTTAAAACTTTTATACTATGTTTAAAAAAACTATGAGATTACTTAAGACACCCCAGTAGAACTAATACAATCAACCTCTATTATTCCTTTTCTTCCTTCCAATCTTCTTGTCCCTCTCCACTTCTCTATCCCTACTTAATTCTTTGAATACACGTGGTAGCTATAGGAATTAAAATCATTCGTCTAAACAAAGATGCCTGTATTATCAATTTTAGGCGGGTAAGACTGTTCTTATTTATTTTTCTCTATCATATGTATATATAAATATATAAATTTTTTTCTTTAAGAACAATTGTGTGCAAAAATCTAAAAAAATTATAAATATTAAAATTAAATCACAGTCGGCTACTTGTCATAAGCCTGGTCTTGGTCATGTAGGAAAAATTTTTCTAGAAATTCCAGTCTCTCCGCTATCGTACGTTTAGTTGTGTTCTCAACTACCCGCTGTAAGCCTGTTTTATTTCTCGGGAAAAAAGTCCACTGATCATATATGACTCATATATGATCGTATATAAAAAATACCATCTGGGAACCAGAATGGAAGGTAGATTTTTCGAAAATTTTCAGCACCATCCGTGAAAAATGAATCATACATGGCCATGTATGGAAATTGGCCAGACATGACCATATATGACCAGATATGCCCATATATGATCATACATGACCGTGTATGGCCATATATGACCATACATGGCCATGTATGTAAATTGACCAGGTATGGCCATGTATGACCATTAGGGTGCTCCATTTAAAACGAACATTTTTTTTTAGCGGACACAAGAAAATTTTGTTATTTATGTTGAGAAAAAAATTCCCTGAAAATTTCAGCTCTTAATTTTAATTTTAAGTACTTCCTCTCGAGCATCAAAGTTTTCCCATTTAAAAAGCATGTAAATCGAATAACTTTTCTTTTAAATTACTATAACTTAGCCCGGTTTTGAGATATCGTTTTGAAACCAGTTCTTATTTGTAAAGTAATTGTTGCTTATTAAATTTCGATACTAGTATAGTTGTCCATTAAATAAATATTTTCTTAACTTTACCAAATAATTTTATTATCTTAGAGAGAGGAATATTAATGTCAACCAAATAGAGTCTATTAAATCATTTGTTAAGAATGACAAAATAGATTATGTTAACGTAATAAAATTTAGTTTAACAGAATTCAACAAAACCAATTTAATTGTCCGAAGAGAAATGTTTTCTCAGTCTACACAATCACTAAAACTATTTTCATTACTTTCATTATTACTATTAAATACACTCTAATTAATTTCTTTATTTACAACATTTACATTATTTACAATTGTTTCACTGTGTAAATTATCATGATCACGATCATTTGTAATATGATCATTAACAATTAACAGTAAAGGTGTATTAGGCGGTTGGGATCTATTATCCATGTATTTTTTTTAAGCCCGATGTTTTTTTACACGATCAGACATGATTTTATAAACTACAAAATTTTTTTCAATAACGATGATTAAATTAATTTTCTGTTATATCCAGTAAGGATTGCTTCTGTCTAATGAAAAGTATATACATGTCAATAATACTTAAAAATAGCTGATGTGATATTTAGTGCACATGCGCAAAAGAAAATTTATCATATCATCGACCGAGAATCGGCTGATGATCGTATTTCATTGTTATGAATATAGTTAGACCTACACAATTTTAGCACCTTATTTTAAGAATTTCGCAACGAAAATGACCTTAATCGATATGTCTCCGTTAGGTCCGTTAAGGTCCACCAATTTTTTCGTTAGATCCCCTTTTGATTTTTTAAAAATAATTTTTTTAAATTTCCATAAAAAATATTTACTATCTAGCACCTCATTCATGATTAAGTTGTTATTTTTTATCATATTCTTATTCTTAATCGTGACGTCAGTATTGATCTATCATTTTTATCAACGTATTATTTGTTTTAAATATTTTATTAATAATTATATTATAATTTAAATAAAATTCGCGCATGCGCATTTTACGTTTATTCTATAAATGGCGCGGAATTTAAATTTTTCCCTTTCCCCTTAATTATTACATGATTATTAAAAACATAATTTAATGTAAGTAATCCATTTAAATTAAAATATGATTAACTTTAATGATACTGAAGTCAGCCGACGTCTGATAATTTTTAGATTTTTTTTAAAACGGTAATTGTCTGTAAACTTCAGGATCATTTGTTGTGGTTTGTTGCAGTCTGGTGTTTTCCAATATGGAGGGTAGAGAAACCTCTACCCTCCATACACTATATTTTTAATTAATAGTGATTAATTAATAATTTTAATGATAATATATATACCCCAGTAAACACATTGACGTAAATTTGACGTCTGAGTGACGTTACGCTATGTCATCATTTGCGTAAGATATGAGTCAGGTTTGAATCATTATTAAATTCCTGGGCGTCTGCTAGGTTCGAACACGGCTCATCTTGGCTGGTAGTCCTAAACGTTGCTTACTGGTACATCACGAAAGTTCAAGTCTTATGCTTAATTGATGTATTTAGAGTAAAATGCCGGAAAAGACAGAGTTCATAACTTTTTATTATGGATTTTTATAAAATTTTAAAAAACTCCATAAACTTATATGAAATTTTATAAAAACAATATTTGTGGGCCTCAATAATTATATAAAATTTCATAAAGTTTCACCAAATTTTGTAGTTTTTTGTTGTGATGTAAAATTTGCAAAATCTTATATCAAATTTTGCGAAGCATTGAATAATTCCACAAAATCGTATGAAATTTAATCGATTGAACAATTGCGACACTAAACTTTCCCGAGTCAGAATTAAAACAGTAGTTTAAACCTCCAAAGCCTCAGTTCTTTTGATGTTGGACTTGCCGCTAAATGTAATATGCTATATAAGTCCTCGATATCCTAAAAGTAGCGTATGGAGGAGTAAATCACCTTTTTAAAATGGTATTTTAACCCTCCATGGTCTACCATATATTTTAAAATGCTATTAAAGTCCTCAATACCCTTAAAGAAGCACATGGAGGATATAATCACCTTTTTAAAAAAATGTTTTAACCCTCCAAGGCCTACCATACTTTTAATTTGTAACTTCAAATGAGCTCAATTCTTTAGCATGATTCTATGTTATAATAATATCTGCGTTCTAAATACATAAAAATATTTCCAACTGATCGTGAGCATCCAAGTAGCAGTGTGGCAGTGGTTGTGCTTCATATTCTTTAGGTCTTGGTTTCGAATCCCGACAGCAGCAGATTATTTTTCAGCAGTTTTTTTTTCAATTTCTTTGGCAGTTTCTGTTATCCAATACATCATTCGTATTTATTGTTCACATAAAATAATTAATTAATCATATACTCAAATAAGTCAAAGGTTCTAATAATTCAATTCGAATTTTGAATGACAGTACTATTCTATTCGAACGCCTACTTGTATAACTTTAGCTATTATTATTAATATTTTAAATTTTATTATTCTTTAACTCACAATAAAACATTTATTACTAAGAAATAATTTTTGGAATTTTTAAATTTCAAATTTGTTTCGACCATGGTGGCCATTTTTAGTTGGTGGCTCCCTTTTCCTTTCTGTTTCTTTACCAATTGATCACGATCTGATGAGAGTCTTTTTCGCCCGTATGAAAAAGCAATATATGAACTTCAGTGTAATTCAAAATATATGATAAATTATATGGAATCATAAGAAGTCATATATTAAGCCATATACAAAATTTTGCCGAAATATTATATGATTTTATAATTTGCAACATATATATCGGTAATAAATTTTTTTTACATGATAACTTATAAGTATTGCTTATAATATTTTATACTATATTTTAAGTTATATGATAAGATGTATGATTTAATTATATGACTGACATATAATATTTATACATATAAATATATAATTATATAAATACATGTTCACATATATTTGTATAAATGTATGTAAATATATATTTATATAGATATATGTTTACATATACTTGCACAAATATATATAAACATACACTGATAGAAATTTTATATTAATTCAAAAAATATTTTCTTGAGCCAAGAATTTATTTCTGAAGAAAACCAATTGTCTTGCTTCAAGAAATTCTTGTCTTGATTTAGATTTTCTTGGCTCTAAAAATTTTGTATCTTTGATGGATAACTCTCGTGTCTTGACCCGAAACTATATTATCTTCAATCGATACTATTGAATTCTTCAAGCAAGACCACTTGTCTCTTCAACTAAAAATGTCGTATTATTATTTTAAGAACTTTAAATTTTTGGTTCAAGTAATAATTCCTTGATAGAAGATGTTTTTAAAGTAATGAAAAAAAAAATTTTTTTTAAAATAAATTTCTACTTTAACATATCTGAAGTAAATGAATGTAATCCTAAAAAATCACTTTAAAATTTTTTATTTTTAAAATAAAAAAAAATTTTTTTTCAAGCTGAGTAAATTAATATCTTGATTTAAAAATCGCGCCATTCTCAAAACAAGTCGGTAATGTCTTTAACCTACATTTTGCCTATCTTAATCCAAGAGCAAGAAATTCTTAAGCGAAATATGTCAGAATTTTGTTTCAAAACAAAAAAGGCTTCATCGAAGAATAAAATTCTCAAACGAAGAATTTTTTTTCTTTATCCGAGAATTTCAATTTTTTGGTTCAAAGACTTATTTCTTGAATTAAAACAATTAAAAATTTTTAAACAAGAACCACATTTTGAAGAAAAAATTTTTCTTGAATCAAGAAAGTTTTTCTATCAGTGTATATGTATTGAAATATATGATAGATTTACATACTTATTGATATATGATGTAAGCTATGATATTTTTAGTATTTTTATGTAGTTACATGATGACTACAACTATTTACATTTTTTTTATTCTAGTGATGTAGTTTAATTATTAATTATTTATACATGCATAATAACATCGAAATTATTATAATATTGAAATTATAAGTTTATATATAAAACAAGAATATAATTTGAGATGTAATATCATATGTATACAATTACATATATTATAAATTACATGGATTATAATAATATTGAAATTATAAATTAATTTATAATATAAAACCTATATTTTACGTAATAAATGAATATATAAAACGGACATATAATTTTTGATACAATATCACATGTATATAATCACACATGTTATAAATGATATGGATTATTATAATATTAAACGTATAAATTATTATATATGATTAATCATATATTGATCAATATTAATAATTGCCGCCATATATGTTCAGTTATTTACCAGGTATTTTATTAAATATTGTCGACAGTATATGGTTTTTTCATACGAGCGATCTATAAATTTAGGCTCTGGAGGCTTATTTTACCTTTTTAAAAAGATGATTTGAACCTAAACTTGGTAAAAGTGGACAAAGTTACCACGTTTAGGTTCAAATCACCTTTTTAATGCATGGATCTTCATATTCTTCTCAAAAGTATTTTTACATTATTTAATGTAAAGTTAAAATCAATAAAACAACTGTGCGTAGATAATTGATTCTTTAACAGCGAAATATTAGAAATAACGGTAATATTAGTAAAAATAATATAGAAATAATAATAATAATAATAATAATAATAATAATAATAATAATAATAATAATAATAATAATAATAATAATAATAATAATAATAATAATAATAATAATAATAATAATAATAATAATAATAATAATAATAATAATAATAATAATAATATCCTGTATCGTTTAATATATATATATATACAATCATTGATTATTATTTTCTTAAAATGTTCTTAAAATTAATCCAATAAAATTTAAGATTTGTTATTAATAAAAACTCATCGTTATTAAATTTATATATAAATTTTTATTGTCAAAGCTTGACGAATCTACACAAATTTTATGTTAAGTTTACACACAAGAAGTGTCATTTTTACTTGAAATTTTTCGAGAATTCTTTTGTTTCGGTCGAGATTATTTTTAACATATTTTGTGTGTTGATTTCACAGTAACATATAAAAAGTGTTACTTTCGTATAAAATAACATTTTTGTGTGTTAAAAAATCAGTCGATTGTGACAGTTGAAACAAGATAAATATTTTATGTTAAATTGACACACAAAAGTTTTGAAAATTCAACACTTAGAATTTTAACATACGCTTTTTTTTACACTTTGACGATTCGTTTTTTACTGTGCACATCCACACACACAGACATCCGAACGTCCACGAAAAAATTTTTTTAATCAGATTTTGTTTTAGTATTAAACAAAATATATGTGTTTTGAACACATCGAGTGTGATAATAAGAGCATTTATCTTGATAATAGTGCACTTGTATTACCTTACAAATATTAAATAAATTATACAACGGTAATTTAAATCTGGAAAATTGCTTGACTTTGACATGTTGAGAGTAATGCATCATCTCAAACGCTTATCGCATTATGAGGCGTGCAATCATTAGCCTATAACCATTAACAATTAATTCCGCATCTAATGGTCATGGTTCTATGCCGATATATTTAGTAGTTTTCTCGTGTTTGGCGAACAAAAAAAAACTTTCATCATGTAGGGTAGAAGTACCGTTTTTGGCCACTTTAGAGCCAGTTTTGGCCACTTGAAAAGTTTAAAATAAAATGATTTGTAAAAAACGCAATGACATAATTAATTTTTCTAATGTGTTTAAAGATACTTTTATCATACGATTCCAATGGAATTTTTTCTAAATACATTTTCATTGATTAAAATCAGGTATTAAATGTCCACAAATGGAGCAGTGGCCACAAACGGTACTTCTACCCTATATGTAGATTATTGAGAGACGGAAAAAATGAGTATTCATATAATAATTGAGGGAAAAGGGAAAAATTTAAATTCTGCGCCATATAGGGTAAGAGTACCAGTACCCAGCCTCAAACCAGTAGCCAGCCACCTCATGTTAAATTATATCTATATATATTTTGAGCCAATGTTAAAGTATAGGCCCGGCTGGCTACTGGTTAGGGGCTGGGTACTGGTGCTCTTACCCTATAGAATAAACGTAAAATGCGCATGCGCGAATTTTATTTAAATTGTAATATAATTTTTAATATAATATTTGAAACAAATGATGCGATAATGAAAATGATAGACCAATACTGACCTAACCATTATGATAAAAAATAACAACTTAATCATGAATGAAGTGCTACCCGGGAAAAAATCTTCATGCACGATCATCCATGAATCATGCTTTATCATGATCATGATCGTGCATGATCATCCATGACTGCACGATTCATGCAAAGGCACGGATTATCATGCAAAGCCATGTTCAATCATGCATGATCATGTATGACGGGGAAAGAATAGTCATGCATGAATATATTCGGTCGTGAATGATCATCCATGACTTTGCACGATTCATGCAAAGACACACATGATCACGCAAAACCAGGTTCAATCATGCATGACCATGTATGACGAAGCTAGAATAGTCATGCATGATTCATGCAATATCACGCATGACCAGACTCAGTCATGAATGATCATTCATGACTTTGCATGAATCGCCATTTACAATGGAGAGTAACTTGGTATGAGCATACATGACCGTGTATAACTCATGTGAAGACATGCTTCGTTATGCATCATTACCCTAATCAAGAAATTTATGAGGAATTGTATGGAAACCCATAGGAATCATATAAAAAAGTAGGGATTTATACAAAAATCCTTAGGAATTAATATAGAAGAGTATGGTTTTATATAAGAATTCATGTAGGAAACTATGAGTATCTGGATTCCTATATGGGAAATCTACATAGAAACTGTGGGTACTTAGATTTCCATTTTGACATGGTGCACATTTCCATGGGAAATTGACTCGAAAATCCACATGAGATTCCATACGGTTTTAATATGGCTTTGGCATGGTGTGAATTCCTATAGGAGCCCATGTGGGAGTTTATATCGGTATCTATGCTGGATTACTATATAGGAAACCATATGGGAATCCATCTGAAAACGCCTTGTAGAAGCTCACATAGAAATCTAGGCTGGATTCCCATATGGATTTTTTGGATAGCCCGGGACAAAATCAGCATTCATGATCATGCTTGATTCAAGCAAGATCAGGCATGGTCATGCATAAATCAAGCACTGCCAAGCATGACATACATTTCATGTCTGATCATACAAAAAAATACAATCGAAATCCGATCGAGCTTCAATCGGATTTAATCAAAGTTTTTAACCAATGATAATCAAATATTTTTATGAAAAATTTTGCATAATTAAACATTCATTTTTATTTTGACGTTAGTAGTTAAAGTTATTATTTTTTTTAATCGATGATTAAAATAAATTTAATTTATAATTTCTGGTTCAATCAATTATTAAAATTAATCTTCTTTCCAAAAAATAATGAAAATAGAATTAATTACAAATTTTTTTTTTTTTTTGATTGATTGAAGAATTGAATTAATACATTCCTGCGAAATTTATAATGATAGTCAATACAATTGCATATATTTTTTTTTTTTTTCAATTAATAATTAAGATTAATTTAATTCATAATTTGCTTGTAATTTATAACTAGAATTATTTTCATTTATTATTAGAAAAATACCTAATAACCAAATCAAGCATGATCATGTCTGAATATTTACCAGCCATGATCAGGCGTGATCATGTATGAGAAAGCATAATCATGTCTGACCGAGCATGATCACGCATGCTCATGGCTGGCAAATATTCAGGCATGATCATGCATGATCATTAGGGTGCTCCATTTGAAACGAACATTTTTTTTTTCTAGCGGAAATAAGAAAATTTTGTTATTTATGTTGAGAAAAAAATTCCCTGAAAATTTCAGCTCTTAATTTTAATTTTAAGTACTTCCTCTCGAGCACACAGAAAAAAAGGATATCTTGGCGCAAGAAATTTTTTCTTGCCGCAAGAATATTTTTTGCAATTTTGAATGAAAACGAAAATTTTCTTGGTTCAAGAACAAAATTTTCTTAAATTTAGTCATCTTGGCACAAGATTTTTTTTTTATTCAACCAATATAATATATGTTTCTTGAAGTAAGAAATATTTTCTTAAAGTGAGAAAAATAAATATTTTGCTTCGATATATAATCAATTGTCCGAAAAGTAAAATATTCTTTGTTAAAAAATAATTTATTTTGAATCGAGATTATTTGTGACTCGAATCAAGAATTAAAAGTACTCGACTCAATAGTAAAAAATATCTTGGCTTAAGTATTTGTTGTGTTGCGGCAAGTCAGCGTAGACGTTTGAACCAACAGCAACGGCGCTCACGGCTCAACGCAAAAATTCTCTTGGGAAAGCTAACTGTACTATACTAAAGTGGCGGTAGTGTAGACTCTACATTGTACAGTGTACTTACTATATATGGGTAAAGTGAACAAACATTCAAGAAATGGTCGAGTAGCATAACTGGTAAAGCTCTCGCGTGATGCCAAATCGGTCTGGGTTCGATTCCTACCATGAGCAAACAATTTATTTTTCTCAATTTGCTCATAAGCAATTTAATCGCGAGAGTTTATTCCTTAACCCCTATACTGCTGTATTGCGATGTTCTGAATATACGCATATACTTTCCTACTTGACATCATTTAATATTTATATTAGGTTAAATTCACTCAAAAATATAGGTCGATATATTTTTTTAAATAGTCATTTATTTTTCTGAATCGAGACTACGTTTTTTTTAAGTCAAGAAAAAAAATCATCAATGGGAGAATTTTATGTCTTCCGTTAAGTAAATATTTGCATGATTCAAGAAAAGTTATTTTATTAAGTGAAGATTATAATTTATTTAAATCAAAATTAAAATTTTCTCATTCCAATAGACCGTTGTCTTGAGTCGATAATGTAGTTTTCTCAAACAGAGAGTAAATGTTCTTCTGCCACGCAAAAAAAGTTCTTGGTTTGAGATATTGATATATATTGTGACAATTTACTATACTCACCAACCAAGACAGGAAAATATCTTATTTTGATATTTTTTTTTACTTGGTTAGAAACAAAATAAATTTGACTTAAAATAAATATTCTTAAGCCAAGATTATTCAACTTGAATTAAAATTTAATTATTCTTTCCGAGAAAATGTTCTCGGATTAAAAAAATCCAATTACTCAGCCCAAGAATAAAAAAATGAAGGCAAAAATTATCTTGGGCCAAGTCAACCTTTTTTTCTGTGCATCAAAGTTTTCCTATTTAAAAAGCATGTAAATCGAATAACTTTTCTTTTAAATTACTATAACTTAGCCCGGTTTTTAACTATTGTTTTGAAACCAGTTTTTATTTGTAGAGTAATTGTTGCTCTTTAAAAGTGTATGAAACGGTTTTGGTCTAACTCGATCCATGTCGATTGTATCAGCTCCCAAAGTCAATTTTTCACTTTTTTCATTTATTTTTGTTAATAGTGAAGAAACGGCTCACCTTACCACAAATATGCATAGGACCAATCTTTTAGGAAATTTTGTCTTCTACAAAATTGCTCATGACACTTATATTGCTAAAGTGCACTGTTCGTGAGATACATGCATTTTAACATTTTGCAGTAAAAAAGATTAGTACTATAGTGAGCTTACAATTTTTTTTACTGCAAAATGTTAAAATGCATGTATCTCACAAACAGTGCACTTAAGCAATATAAGTGTCGGAAGCAATTTTGTAGAGGACAAAATTTCCTAAAAGATTGGTCCTATGCATATTTGTGGTAAGGTGAGCCGTTTCTTCACTATGAACAAAAATAAATGAAAAAAGTGAAAAATTGACTTTGGAAGCTGATACAATCGACATGGATCGAGTTAGACCAAAACCGTTTTATACACTTTTAAAAAGCAACAATTACTCTACAAATAAAAATTGGTTTCAAAACAATAGCTCAAAACCGGACTAAGTTATAGTAATTTAAAAGAAAAGTTATTCGATTTACATGCTTTTTAAATGGGAAAACTTTGATGCTCGAGAGGAAGTACTTAAAATTAAAATTAAGAGCTGAAATTTTGAGGGAATTTTTTTCTCAACATAAATAACAAAATTTTCTTGTGTCCGCTAAAAAAAAAATTTTCGTTTCAAATGGAGCACCCTAATGATCATGCATGATAAGGTCTGATGATTTTTTCCCGGGTGGATAGTAAGTTTTTTTTATGGAAAATTAAAAAAATTATTAAAAAAAAATCAATAGGGGACCTAACGAAAAAATTGGTGGACCTTAACGGACCTAACAGAGACCTATCGATTAAGGTCATTTTCGTTGCGAAATTCTTAAAATAAGGTGCTAAATAGTAAATTTTTTTATGGAAAATTAAAAAAATTATTTAAAAAAAACAAAAGGAGACCTAACGAAAAAATTGGTAGACCTTAACGGACCTAACAGAGACCTATCGATTAAGGTCATTTTCGTTGCGAGATTCTTAAAATGAGGTGCTAAAATTGTGTAGGTTATAGTTAGGTGAACGATGCCGTGCCAGCCATAGGCTGATAATAGAGCACCGACGCTCGACCGAGCATTGGTAGCCGAGCCTCGGTCGATCGTAGATTTTTTTCGAGCATCGGTGGCTTCTTATGGGTAGATGCTACGTGAAACATTTAATTGGTTCAAAAGATCAGCGTTACGAAAAAAAAAGTATTTGGACATTTACAACACGCTAAACGACGAAGGTGACCCCTTACAACTAGTCCAGCTTTCTGGGACGAGATGGTTAGCTAGAGGTCAAGCTGTAGCTAGAATCTTAGACCAATGGGACAGTTAAAAATTGCATTTTGATGTTGCTGCCTCTGAAAAACATCAAGATCGTTACACAGCTAAAGAATTACAGCAAATGTACAATGATCCGGCAAACTTACTGTACTTCACGTTTTTGTCACCAATTTTATCCGAGTTCAATTCTATTAATTTATTATTTCAAAAAGAGCATGCTGATCATTTCACTATTTTACAAGAATTAGAACAATTTACATTGGCTTTATTAAGGAGTTTTGTTTCCAGCATCCGTCTCTTTGTCCGTTAATTTAAGTTTTCAATCAATTTATTTACCATTGAATCGAGTAGATTTTGGTTATAAATTTACGAAACTTATTGAAGACTTATTAAGCAAAACCGATATTTCTAAAAGCACTATCAACGATGTGAAACTTCGTTGTCAGTCTTTTTTAATCAAAGCTTGCAAGGAACTCATCATACGAACATCTGATAATACAAAAATTCAATATTTTTCTCCGAAAATTTGCCTAAAACAGATCGCCCAAGTTTTGCTGAGTTACCACTAGATTTACTAGGAAAAATTGTTAATTTGAATATAGTTGAAATGCAGTGGAGAAAATTAATTGACTATGACTTCAAGAGCGAATTCGGTGAGTCTGTTATTTCCTAAGGCTCACTTTTTTAGTCTAAATTCATGGAGCTTAAAGATGCTGAAGAGAATCTGTTATTTAAAGAACTAGCTACTCTAGCATTAACGGCATATAGTTTACCTATAAGTAATGCAACTGTTGAGCAAGTTTTTCTCGAATTACTGCGACAAAAAATAAATTCAGAAATCGTATGAATTTGCTACTTTTATCATCGATAATAAGAATTAAAATGAGCTTAGATGAAGATAGAATATGATGTACTCAATTCGAGCCAAGTAGTGGCATGCTTAACTTTAACTTAAGTATTTATGAAAAAATAACTCCTGAAGAAGAGAAAGAAGAAGAAGAACTATTGCAACAGATGTTGGATTGAATGTAATAGTATATATGCAATATATATTGATTTTATATTTTTCTATGATCTCACGTATTTTAAGTTTTAAAATTATATGGAAATATTATTTATTACTTAGTATAAGTTACAAAAATAATATAAAAACTAATTTATAATATTCGTCATTTGTTATTAATCAATATATTTTCAAAAATAAACACTTTAAAAATAAAAACGTACATTTATTTAAAATTATTAACATTGGGCGGTTTTTTTTGTTAGTGTGCGCTTTTTCTGTGAGGTCGCGCTACTTTCTGTTAAACACTTCTGGCAACCCTGGTCAGCCGGCAGTTCCCAGTTCCTAGTTCCGGACGCAACAAGCGAGGAATGTTGTATATGCATACATGTGTTCATCAGTTTATATTTCACGCAGCTTCTCAACAAATCTCAATATTTTAATTGTTATGTAAAATTAAAATAATTAATTAAATATTTATTCATATTACTAATATTCACGATACAATACATAGAATAAAATTGCGTTTGTTTACATGTGATTAGTGAATTGAAGCAAATAATTACTTGTGAGGCATTTAACAAAATAAGTAAAATTGTATATAATATAATATTATTAAAAATAAAAAAATATTTTTACCTCAATAGAGAGGAACTTGATAAAATAGATAAATAAATTTTTTCTAAATAATAATTTTCTTTAATTGTATTGTTTCGGAAAAAATGTAAGTTCATTCCCCTCTGGAGGACAGTCAGAAGCAAGAGCAAGAAATCATCGTGCGCGAGTTAATGAAAAGGGGAATAAGAGAGAATGTATGGAAAATTGAAAAATACGAGAGCGAAACTATACTCAGTTGTTAGTGCGTGTGTGATGACGAGAGAAACCAGCATGATTTTTTGTCCGTGACTGTCATTCAAGGTTCAAGCATTTTTCATTGTCTTCCCATAAATTATTTAAAATCTATACCTGAACACACATAAGTACAAATACTAATTTCATTTGAAAATTTTTACGCTCTTAGAAGAGAAAAATATACTGATTTTTATATACACTGTCATTAAAATTTAAAAAGAAAAATTTAATAGATCCTCAGCAGTCATGGGATAACGTGAATGTGTAGATACACAAGAATATAAAAATTCTTACTTAAACTGAAAGCTACATAATATCTACTTTTTATGTGATCTTGAAATCTTTAAATTCAACTTCTATAGTAAAAAAACACTAATAAAAGACAGTACTCTGAAAATAAATCATTTTAATCTTATCTAGTTCAACAAAATTTCAACTATTCTTGATAATTCAAATTCAAGACAAAAAATTTTTAAATGTAATAATTTTTATCATAAACATAAATATAAGCGTACGTTTTTATAAATTTTTTTGACATAATAGTAAAATCATTTTATCCAAAAACTAACAAAAAAATTATATTAAATTTTATTGCCCTTTTTATTTTTCATTTCAAGACTATCCTTTCAATAATCTATGCATTATTTAACTTTTTATGATAACTCTACAGATCTGATTAAAAAAATAAACAAAATAAAATAAAATGTACTTTTTTCAGGTGCCTTAGAAATTCTTAATTTAATTATTCTGGGCCAAGCATGCCCTCGAAAAAGCAGTACAACCTTGTGCGCAATGATGAATACGACACGAGGATTCCTTTACACAGCGAGGAGGCTTTCCATCGTGGTATTGTCTTCCACGCGAAGGTATATAAAATTTATTTATTTATTTTATACATTCTTTTACCCTGAAATCTAGATCCTTGAGGACCATAATTACAAAATTTGTAATTTCTGGTGCCAAATAAATCAAAAATAGTAATAAAATTCACACAAATAATAAAAACTTATTGAATAAAGACAATTTATATCCAGTGTTCAAGATACAATTTTATTGCTCAGCATCTCTATCTCAAAACAATAAGTAATACGAAGATCTGAATTCTTTATTTATAAAGAAAAAAATATAGGGATCTTTATTTTGAAATATGAGTTAAAATTACTTAATTTAAATTGTACACTTAAAACGCTATTAAAATTGTGTAATTTTTACTATCTTGAGAATTTAATTTGTATTTGAATTTAGTAATTTTTATTATTTGAATATAGAAATGAATATAAACTGGATTAGTAAACTTGACTACACTGAGAGAAAAAAATGTATATTTTCAGGGGAAAATGCGTGATTTAAATATTTTATTTACTTAAATAGTACCAAGCAATTATTTTCTTTAATCAAATAAAATAATTATTTAAAACAAGTATTTTATTTACTTGCTTAATACTAACAAAAAAAGTTGATTTTGTCAAAAAAATATTAGACATGACCTCAACAGACATTTTTTTATGAATAAATAATTTTACCCTACCTAAGACTCGAACCTACGCTCAGCCACGGTGGTTTATTGGAAATCATGTTATTAATAAACTCGTAAGTTATTCAACGATATTTGTCGTCTTAAACATTAATTTACACAACCAAATAACAAAATTTAAATATCTATTACTTTATGGAAGAAGCTCTCGAAAAAATTTATGTATTTTTATCAATTCCAATGAGAAATTATATTTTGTTATGAAAACAAAATTTTTTTACTAATTTTGAATCATATCTTTGTTCAATACTCTTTTTTTTACTTAACCAAATAATTGCTCTCTGGAGGTTTTTAATTGTAATAAATTTGAGAAGGTTTCAACTAAATTGTTGAAATATTTGGTTGTCTTGAGTAATTGATGCTTCTAGAAAAATATTACTAAAGTGAAGCAACAGTTTTTTTTTTAAATTAAAACTATCAATTTAATTTTAGAAAAAAATAACTTATTTTGAGTATTTATAGTAATGAAGGAAAATAATTACTTAAATTTAATTTTTTTTTCTCTCAGTGGATATGTTGGGGTAAACGTCTATCGTCCAGGATCCAATAGGAAAAATCGCCGATTGTACAGATCCCAATCACCCAGAATCTCTAAAGCCTAAAAAATCCCTATAGCCTAGATTCCCAATCATACAGAATCCCGATTGCCTAGATTTTCAAATACCCGAAATACTGTTTGTCCAGACATTAGAGGCTGTAAATATTTTATGATAATAACAAAAGCCATTTTCATAGGACAGAATAACAATATTAATAGTCAGCCTCAATTCATATACACTTATCCAAAAATTTAAGGAACGAAAAAATTTTAGAAATTTTTTAGTGATTTTTGAAAGGCTGTATATTCGTGAAAATCATTGTATCGAAAATTTGAAAAAAGCAATTTGAAACTTAGTCTAGTCGAGAAGATGAAAACCTGCGAAAAATAGTTACAAGTCTCCTATAACTATGGTTGATGGCTTAAATGATCCGGAATGGCGTCCAGAAAAAGGCGTTTTTTGGATTTTTTTTGCAAAAGAAAATTACAATTGTTATTAACAAAAAACCGTTAAAAAAATTAGCTGTCCAGCTTTATGGCAAAATCTCAAAAAGTATAAGTGATAGTTCAAATATTAAAAAAGTTTCTGAAAGAGCGGAAAATTTGAGTAAAAAAGTTCTCCACTCCCCGAATTGTAGCTCCAATATTTATAATTTTTATTTAACGTTGAAAATCGGCTTTTGCGCGGCAGTTGAGGCATGCGCGCGCCGCCTCTCTAGTGAGCGTAGTTAAATAATTTGTTTATGCAATTAAATATTAATTAAAAAATTTGAAAAAATTCCGGTGTCATCTAGACACTTCAAAGAATATGATTCCGCGGTACTAAAAGTTGTATCACCATTTTTCAAAAAGTTATTCGATTGTTAATTAACATTTTTTTTACGGGTATGTGTTGTCATAAAAGGCGGTGTAAAAGTTTCAATAATTAATCTATAAATTTTTTGTTTCTTGGAGCCCTTTTTATAAACATACTCAACAAGATGACGTGATGAAAGTTTATAAAATATTTTTATTTCATTAGTTATTAATTTTTAAAGTAACAAAAAAATTTAAAATTTAAATAATGTATGTTAAATAATTTTTTTTTTTCAATTTCAAGCTATAACTGATTTCATATCCTTGTTAGGCATTACATGATTAATTTTTTAATTTTTTCATGCCATTTGTTTATAAATTTTTTATAAACAAATGGATTAATTAAATATTTTAAAAAAATTTTTTTTCCACCATATGGTTTGCGTATGAAAATAATGATTTTTAAAAAACAATTTTTTTCTTAAAAACAATATCTTATTGTTTATAATCGTTTTTTTCATATTTTGATTATTTAAATAAATAATTAAGGAATCGTTTTTTTTTTTTAATTATAATTTGCATTTCTAAATATAATGACAAAAAAAAATTTTTTTTTGTTAACAATTTATTCATTTATTTATTAAACAATTTGTTATAAACAATTTTTTTTTTCATTTTAATTTTTTTCTAGAACATAAAAAAATGACAAAAACAGCAACCTGCAACAATATGGCAAAAAAAATTTTTTTCAATTTTTTAAAAAACATTTGGATTTTGGAGCACGACAAAGTCCAAGCACTGACTCGATTTGTCAACAAACAAATTGCTGTAACTTTGCAACTATTGCAGATACAGTTTTCAACCTTTAGGTCGTTTTTATATAGTATGAGTTAAGCTTTCTTATCAATTTTTAACCTAACGTTTATCTGTTATAGTTCTCTAACTACACGCATTTATTTATAAAAATTAGCATTTTCTATTTCTTACAATGCTTATATCTCATAAACAAATAATGTTATGACAAATGTGCTTCAAAACTTTTTTGTTACCTGATTATTAAACTATTCAAATATATTTTTTTTATATTTTTAACTTTATTTGTTTATGTGATTTTAGAATTTATTTAAATTATTTTCCTATTTTCTCCCATTTTAAGATTTCCAAAGTACATTAGTGATTAAAACTATAAATTTTTACTGTTTATTATATCGATAAAGTCAATCTCACGATTTTATGAAAAAAATATATTTGAATAGTTTAATAATCAGGTAACAAAAAAGTCTTGAAGCATATTTGTCATAACATTATTTGTTTATGAGATATAAGCATTATAAGAAATAGAAAATGCTAATTTTTATAAATAAATGCGTGTAGTTAGAGAACTATAACAGATAAACGTTAGGTTAAAAATTGATAAGAAAGCTTAACTCATACTGTATAAAAACGACCTGAAGGTTGAAAACTGTATCTGCAATAGTTGCAAAGTTACAGCAATGTGTTTGTTGACAAATCGAGTCAGACTGGGTCGAAAAAAAATCTTGATTATGACTTAAAATTTAAGTCAAAATCCTTCGAATTTCAATTAATTTAATTTTTTTAGTCTGTAAAATCTCCATAACATTTGACTTAGATTTGACTTTTTGTGGCTTAGTTAGGATCGATTTAAGACAAAATAAGTCACGTTTAGGTCAAAACTGGTTCAGTTTGACCGTATTTCTTTTAGATTTAAGACAATAAAAGTCACATTCAAGTCAGAATTTCGGCGATTTAAATAATTTTACTTAAATTTTAGTTAAAAAAGGTTTCATTTAAGTCAAAATTGATTCAATTGAAATATAGTTTATTCAGATTTAAGACAAAAAAAGTTACATTAAAGTCAAAATAAAACAAAATTAGACAGTTACGACCCAAATTTAATAAATATGCGATTGTCAAAAAATTAGTAATGGTAAGTGCCTTGGCCATCATTTTGCAATAATAACTCTTCTACAAACAAAACCTTTCAAAGAGCCTGTCAGACTTCTCCAACTATCACACTTATATGAATTCATTGTAACTGAAAATGTATTTGCGATTCCTGTCGAAAATTTACTATCGGTATGTTTTTATATTAATACAGGTAATAAAACGTTTATTGCAGAATTGGTTAATCAATATGAAAATGAATGATATTGTAAACAAGAGTTTATACAAATTCTTCAGGAACAGAATAAAAAAAAATAATTGCAATAAAAATTTTTTTTATAGTAATTTTAATTTAATCAGAAATAATTTTTAAAAAATTTGCTATAATTAAAATTGAGTTTTAATTTTAGATTAGTTTAATTAATAAATAAGTATAAAAACCACATTCGATTTGACTTAATTTTTGAGTTAAAATTAAGTCAAATATAGAACTAGATTTTGAATCGATAACCAGTTGTTTTTTTAAGACAAAATAAGTCAAATTTAAGGCAATGAAATAATTTAAGCTAAAGAAAGTTAAATTGAAGGAAAACTAAACAATTTAAGTCAAAAAAAGTCTAATCTACGGCAAAAAAGTTAAAAAAAGTCAATATTAAGTCAAAAAAAGTTTAAAAAGATAAAATGTGGACTACAGTTGTCGGCATATCGACGACTTCAAAGGAAATTAAGTTAAATCAAGTCAAATTTAAGATTTTTTTTGACCCGGGAGTGCTTGGACTTTGTCGTGCTCCAAAATCCAAATGTTTTTTAAAAAATTGAAAAAAATTTTTTTTGCCATATTGTTGCAGGTTTCTTTTTTTTTTTCATTTTTTTATGTTCTAGAAAAAAATTAAAATGAAAAAAAAAAATTATTTATAACTAGGGCCAAGAATTTGGTTTTTTTAAAAGAGAGAGATAAAAGATGGGAGGAGCTAAATTTCTGATTGGTTAAATTATTATAGATTTTTATTTGTTTATTTGAATCGAGTGAAACGAGCGACAAAACAAAAATGAGTTTAATCAATGCAAAACAAATATACTAGTCACATAACCATGTATATATGTGATCTTGATGTCAAACTTCATTTGTTGAAATTCTAAAATATGCACTCAACTATATTTTGAATGAATGTAAACTAAGGGTATCATTTTAAAAATATTTTAGATGATATCACTTTATCCAACGGATTGAAAAATTTTTTTTTAATTGGAACATAATTTGCACGCTGAATAGAGTATTTGAAAATTTGAAAAACTTTTTCGATCGGGTATTGGAAGGAAGTCAAATTCTTTGTCTCAAAATTAAGTTTTACTTTTTGTCTTAGAATTAAGTCTCATTTTTGTCTTAGAATTGAGTCTTATTTGATGTCTCAAATTAACTTCCTATTTTTTGTCTTAAAGAGAAATCGTATTCTTTCCCGAGTCGAAAATAAAACTTGATTTAGAGTTGATCGTCTTGAATCGTAACTAAGTTAGACCGGTTGAGTCAAAACGGATGCAAATTCACGCAAATTCTATGTCAAAAATGACCAGGACTTCTGAATTTAGAACAAAAATATTGAAGGAAATAAAAATAAATTATTTTCAGCCAGTTACACATTTTCACTAGTACACCGAGTACACCAAGTTCTCCGAGATGACCAAGACTCTCTGGATTTTTTTTAAATATCAAAGACATTAAAGAAAAGAAATTTCAGTCAACCAGACATTTTCGCTGGTACATCAATTGATGCAATTGTTAGAGTTGTCCAAGATGGTCAGGACTCTCTGGATTTTTTTTAAATATCAAAGATATTAAAAAAAAAATTTCAGTCAACCAGACATTTTCGGTGGTACATCAAGTCGTGGAATTGTTAAAGTTGTCCGAAATGACCAAGACTCTCTGGATTTTTTTTAAATATCAAAGACATTAAAAAATAAAATTTCAGTCAACCAGACAAAAAGTAAGACTAAATTTCAAAACAAAAAGTAAGACTCAAATTTAAGACAAAAAGTAAGACTTAATTTTAAGACAAAAAGTAAGACTTAATTTTAAGACAAAAAGTAAGACTTAATTTTAAGACAAAAAGTAAGACTTAATTTTAAGACAAATAATAAGACTTAATTTAAGACAAAAAGTCAGACTTAGTTTTAAGACAAAAAGTAAGACTCGATTTTAAGACAAATAATAAGACTCAATTTTATGACAAAAAGTAAGACTCGATTTTAAGACAAAAAGTAAGACTTAATTTTAAGACAAATAATAAGACTTGATTTTAAGACAAAAAGTAAGACTCGATTTTAAGACATAAAGTAAGACTTAATTTTATGACAAGAAATAAGACTTAATTTCAAGACAAAAAGTAAGACTCGATTATAAGACAAAAAATAAGACTTAATTTTAAGACAAATAATAAGACTTAATTTTAAGATAAAAAGTAAGACTTAATTTTAAGACAAAACGTAAGACTCGATTTTAAGACAAATAATAAGACTTCATTTTATGACAAAAAGTAAGACTAATATTTATCACAAGAAATAAGACTTAATTTCAAGACAAAGAGTAAGACTCGATCTTAAGCCAAAAAGTAAGACTCGATTTTAAGACAAAAAATAAGACTTAATTTTAAGACAAATAATAAGACTTAATTTTAAGACAAAAAGTCAGACTTAGTTTTAAGACGAAAAGTAAGACTCGATTTGTACGCTTGATGTACTAGTGAAAATGTCTAGTTGGCTGAAAGTAATTTTTTTCAATCGCTTCGATACTTAAAAAAAAAATCCAGAGTCGTGACCATCTTGGTCAGCTGCAGCACTTGGAGCCTTTGGTGCACCAGTACAACTGTCTAGTTAGCTAATTATAATTTTTTATTGTTTCCTTCAGTATTTTTTTTTAAATTCAGAGATTCGTGGCCAACTTGGTCAGCTGCAGCACTTGGAGCTTTTGGTGCACGAGTAAAATTGTCTAGTTGGCTAATAATATTTTTTTTTCAATTCCTTAAATATTTTTTTTTTCAAATCCGAATAGTCCTGGCCATCTTGGACATCGAATTTGCGTGAATTTGCCTTGATTTCGAATTAATTGGTCTTACTTAGTCACGATTTAAGACGACCCTTTCCCGATTACGATTCCTTTTTAAGACAAAACATGTAACTTAATTTCAATTTACACTTAGAAAATTAAATAATTGGAGTTACTATCTAGTTATGGTAAAAATTTCTACCATCAATGAGTTAGTCGTAAATATTATCTAGATGATTGTATAAATCATCTAGATTGTAATATTCACCATATTTATGATAATTGTTACAATCCTGTATGTTAAGTCGAATTAATTATTATTAATCGTTCTAAATGATTTGAATTAAAAATTTAGCATAATAAACACAATTACTTAATTTTCTGTGTGTAGAAGTCAAGACTTAATTTTAAGATAAAAGATATGACTTCATTTTAAGACAAAAAGTAAGATTTTATTTTAGGACAAAAAATATGACTCCTTTTCAAGACCCGATTAAAAAAGTTTTCCAAATTTTTAAATGCGCTGTCCGGCGTGCAAATTATGTTCCAATTAAAAAAAATATTTTTTATTCCATCGGCTAAAGTAATATCATCTAAAATATTTTCAAAATAATACCCTTAGTTTAAATTCATTCAAAATATAGTTGATAGCATATTTTAGAATTTCCACCAACGAAGTTCGATATCAAGATTACAAATATACCTGGTTATGTCACTAGTATATTTGTTTTACATTGACTAAACTTATTTTTGTTTTATCGCTCGTTTCACTCGATTCAAATAAACAAATACAAATCTATAAAAATTCAACCAATCAGAAATTTAGCTCCTCCCATCTTTTATCTCTCTCTTATAAAAAAACCAAATTCTTGGCCTTATTTATAACAAATTGTTTAATAAATAAACGAATAAATTGTTGAAAAAAAAAATTTTTTTTTGTCATTATATTTAGAAATGCAAATTATGATTAAAAAAAAAAAACGATTCCTTAATTATTTATTTAAATAATCAAAATATGAAAAAAACGATTATAAACAATAAGATATTGTTTTTAAGAAAAAAATTGTTTTTTAAAAATCATTATTTTCATACGCAAACCATATGGTGGAAAAAAATTTTTTTTAAAATATTTAATTAATCCATTAGTTTATAAAAAATTTATAAACAAATGGCATGAAAAAATTAAAAAATTAATCATGTAATGCCTAACAAGGATATGAAATCAGTTATAGCTTGAAATTGAAAAAAAAAAATTATTTAACATACATTATTTAAATTTTAAATTTTTTTGTTACTTCAAAAATTAATAACTAATGAAATAAAAATATTTTATAAACTTTCATCACGTCATCTTGTTGAGTATGTTTATAAAAAGGGCTCCAAGAAACAAAAAATTTATAGATTAATTATTGAAACTTTTACACCGCCTTTTATGACAACACATACCCGTAAAAAAAATGTTAATTAACAATCGAATAACTTTTTGAAAAATGGTGATACAACTTTTAGTACCGCGGAATCATATTCTTTGAAGTGTCTAGATGACACCGGAATTTTTTCAAATTTTTTAATTAATATTTAATTGCATAAACAAATTATTTAACTACGCTCACTAGAGCGGCGGCGCGCGCATGCCTCAACTGCCGCGCAAAAGCCGATTTTCAACGTTAAATAAAAATTATAAATATTGGAGCTACAATTCGGGGAGTGGAGAACTTTTTTACTCAAATTTTCCGCTCTTTCAGAAACTTTTTTAATATTTGAGCTATCACTTATACTTTTTGAGATTTTGCCAAAAAGCTGGACAGCTAATTTTTTTAACGGGTTTTTGTTAATAACAATTGTAATTTCCTTTTGCAAAGAAAAATCCAAAAAACGCCTTTTTCTGGACGCCATTCCGGATCGTTTAAGCCATCAACCATATTTGTAGGAGACTTGTAACTATTTTTCGCAGGTTTTCGCTTCTCGACTAGACTAACTTAAAATCTCTTGTTTGAAGATCTTCTGGCCAAAATTTATTTTGAGCCGCGGATATTGCGTAATTATAAGAAATAGTTCGAGACAAAAATATTCTAAATTTTTTGGTTTTGTCTTTTTGTGTCTAGGGGCCAGGAAAAACTTTTTTCAAGAAAGCCAGTGCATAGCTCAGAAAATTTATTCAGATACAATTTTTTTTTTTTTTGTTGTCTCTGTAAGCTAATTTGTTGCTGAGATATCAACCCTCCAATGAAAAAGGATTCTTCTGTCTTTGATTATCGATATCTCAGCAACTAAGGGTCGCACAGTAATTTTGAGGACAGCGTTAGAAATTTGAAGAAATATACCACAAGCCTTATTTTCAATTAAAAAAAAAAAAAAAAAAAAAAATTTTCCATCCTTTATATTTATTTGAAAAACGTACATACAAGCGACTTTTTGAGGTTTTTTAGTCAGTGAACTGCTCCTTTACAAGTATTGATGAGAAGGTTAATTTTGCCAGGTGATTCACAGTTTAATGTACTTCCAAAAGTAAAGAGAAAAAAAAAATTTTTCAAAAAATTTTTTATAGCTTTTCTTCTACACAATTTTACGGAAAAATAGTCCTGAATTTTTTTTTTTTTTTTTTTTTTTTAAATTGAAAATAAGGTTTGTGGGAAATGCATTC
Organism: Microplitis deprimator; assembly: GCA_964016945.1. Classification (NCBI taxonomy): domain Eukaryota; kingdom Metazoa; phylum Arthropoda; class Insecta; order Hymenoptera; family Braconidae; genus Microplitis; species Microplitis deprimator. The sequence goes on along the minus strand of OZ024707.1, from coordinate 10,652,901 downwards.
AAGTTTCTAAAGGTACCCTCAAAATTACTATGCGACCGTTAGTCGCTAAGATATCGATAATCAAAGGCAAAAGTATCTTTATTCATTTGAAGGTTGATATCTCAACAACAAATTATCTTACAGAGACAACAAAAAAAAAAAAACAAATTGTAGTTGAATAAATTTTCTAACTGAGCTATGCACTGGTTTTTTATAAAAAAAGTTTTCCCTAGCCCGTAGAAACAAAAGACAAAACCAAAAAATTCAGAATATTTTTGTCTCTAACTATTTCTTATAATTACGCAATAACCGCGGCTCAAAATAAATTTTGGCCAGAAAATCTTCAAACTAGAGATTCCAAGTTTCAAATTGCTTTTTTCAAATTTTCGATACGATGATTTTCACGAATATACAGCCTTTCAAAAATCACTAAAAAATTTCTAAAATTTTTTCGTTCCTTAAATTTTTGGATAAGTGTATATGAATTGAGGCTGACTATTAATATTGTTATTCTGTCCTATGAAAATGGCTTTTGTTATTATCATAAAATATTTACAGCCTTTAAAGTCTGGACAAACAGTATTTCGGGTATTTGAAAATCTAGGAAATCGGGATTCTGGGTGATTGGGAATCTAGGCTATAGGGATTTTAGGCTTTAGGGATTCTGGGTGATTGATATCTGAGTTATTAGGACCTGTACAATCGGTGACTCCCTATTGGATCCTGGACGATAGACGTCTACCCATATGTTTGGTGAAATTTACTACATCCAATATAGTAAATTTTACTATCCACACGGAAAGAAATTTTTCGCGGATACCACTATGCTGTGTGATAGCAAGGATTTTTTCATTCGTTTAAAAATTGTATGTATAGATGATTGTATATATATATATATATATATAGATGCATACTGCTTGGTAATATTCACAATGCTTCTGGTAGATAACCCTATTCAATATTGTAAAAAAATGAAACACAGGCAATTTAATTCCGGAAAATTGCTTGAGTTAGACATGTTGAGAGTAATGCACTACTTCAAACGCTTCGCGTTATGAGGCGTGCAATTACGTATGCTTATATTGCAGTAGTACCAAAGTTTATTGAAGTCAAAACATAGGTTATGTTTGTTTATAGTTTTAAATATTTTTTTTTTAATGTTTTCTAGTGTATAGCACAGAGAAAACCTAGCCAGTACAGTTTCGGTTTGGGTGAAGCTCCAGTGACCGATAAAATTCTCATTTTACCGATCACTGGATCTTCATCCCGCGCCTAGCGATCAGAGACCTTCGTTCGAACCCGACGCGTGGCTAAACGGTCACCCAGTCAAGTAGTGATTCTGCTCGATGCTACTCAACTTCAGTGATCGCCCAAGCCACGCGCGTGCCGAACGGCTGCCTCAGTCGCGTTATAGTTTTAAATATATTATCCACACACTGAAAAAAAAATGCGGTTATCGTAACCATCTGAAGTATTGCTAATGGTAGATAGTTGTCATAACAAAATGTATCGTTAACTTGGCAATACCAGATTGCTGCATTGACTATCTTCAATTTAAATAAAGTATTGTCAAATTAACCATATTCTTTGGTTATGTTCCCCATACTTCATATTGCTGTTTTAACGTTTCCTATAGATTGCTATTATAGCAATTCAAATTTTTAACATAGCAATCCAAATGGTAAATATAGCAATCTGGATTGTAGATATACCAATACATATTGTTAATATAGCAATACATATTGCCGTAGCAACCATCTATATAAATAGTTGATTTAACAAAACATTGTATGGGTAAAATAGCAATCTAGCCTTTACGCAAATAAAGTATTGCTATATTAACAATCTACGATTTTCCAAACTTTAGATGGTTACTATAACCTAATGGTATTGCTATTACAGCAATATTTTTTTTCAGTGCAAATATTATAAGATTAAGCATAATATTTATAAGTAGAGAAATAGATAAGAACATAATATTAATGATAAATCTATATTATTATTAATAATATTAATTATTTTCAGTATAAATTATATAATTTTTTTTTTATTCCCGATTGAAATCAATTCATACCAATTAAAAATTCTTGATGGGATTCAATGGAAATTAAAATATGATAAAAATGTTCTAAAATATATTGATTGCTTTAAATAATAAAAATATATCTTTTAGAAAAATTAATTTTTAAATTATGAGGCATGTTTTTTTAAAATTTAAAAGATGAATAAGAAAATAAACTATCAATTTCTTTTTAAATTTATTTATTTATGATTTCTTTTTTAATTTGATTAATGTACAGCATTATTGATATTAATAAAGATTATATAAAAAAATTAGCAACTACACTTACGCAGTATTGATGGTAATCCGATAGTGTATTGACTACTCCACAAGGATCTACTGTGACTCAGCCTAGTTGCATTGCCATTTCTTCAATGTAGTATTGGACTCAAGCCCATACTGATCTAGTCTATCCCGCTATATAGACATGTAAACTACGCAAAGATTTTTGTACTGTACAGTATAGTAGATAACGCCATACTTATGGTACTTGCTGCAATACTATAATAAGAGTATGGCGATAAGCACCATACATTTCTTTCCGTGCAGTTTAGTAAATTTTACTATATTAATAAAAAAATAAATAAAGTTTTTATTAGTTTTTCAACTATTTATTATAATTATTATTATTTACGGCATGTGTATTGGTGTTGGTTTAAATTTTGATATTTAAAAATTACTTCAACTTGACCGAGATTCGAACCCTGATCTCCCGCGTGCTAATCCTGTCCAATGCCTCTTTTGAAAAAAAATCTTTGAACTTATATGTAACAGATATATTCGTATACGATATCCCTACTTATTGTTAATTTTATCGATCTGCTTTCGAAAAATTACAAAACGTTTAGTAATTGGTTAGTTGCTGTATGATACTAAATACTCCGCTATTCATCTGATTTACAAAAATGACTACACAGACAGTAACTTTTTCATATTGTAGAGTATTTAATACACACTTTCAGTTAATTTTTATACTTCTACAAAATAAAAATCGTTAAATCGTATAATGAAATGTATAACTCAACGTTTACTAGTAATTTAATATACCCTTTGTATAAATTGATATTTTATCAAAAAAAACATATCAATGAAATAGTAATAAAAGTAACAATATAGCAATTTTTCAGATAGACTATAGTACTAATTAGCATTGTGTAACTTTTACAATATATTTGGTAGTAAATAATAAAAATAATGCAATTATTGGTTTGCATTAGTATTTTTTCTAACGAGACTCGTTTTTTATGTGTAAGTTTCCAAAGCAACAACTTCTGATGGCAATTTGTTCCATATTCGTATAGCGAAAATGATTTTGTAAACGTTGCAGTTCAACAAGTATACGCAGAGAAGTTTATAGTATTTTTTACATAAAAAATTTATAGAAAAATTACTATATCATAGTAACATGAGGACAATAAGGGAGGGGGTGGGCAGAGTGGGCCCCTTAAAATTTTCAAAACCAAAAAATATGGGGGCACAGTGGGCCCCTCAAAATTTTCTATACGTCAATAAATTCGGACGGATAATAAGCTTATTGAAATTTCTTATATAATGAGGGATAAAATAGACCACCAAAACTGTTCATTAAATATAATTTATCAAGAAAGTTAAAGATAGGGGAGTCTGGGGCACGACGGCCCCCTTAAGCCGGTTTTTGCTTTTTGTAGCTTTTAACCCTCAAATTTGTTTATTTTCCGTCTTCGAAAGAATCAGTCGAAATTTTGCAAAAAATCGAAAAAAATTTTTTTTTTTTATTTTCCGTCAAGTTATGACCTCTATAATGTTTTTATCATATTTAAGGCCAATATGTAATGTGTGAGGTAAAATGGACTACTCGAAAAAAAATGGAAAACGAAAAATAAAAAAATAAAAAATTTTTTCGTTACAATTTTTTTTTCGAGTGGTCCATTTTGCCCCACATATCACATATTGACCTAAAATATAATAAAAACATTATAGAGGTCATAACTTGACGGAAAATGAAAAAAAAAATGTTTACCTAATTTTTGAGGGGGGCCCACTCTGCCCTTAATTTTCGATTTTTTAATTTTAATCGACGCAGCATAATGAAGTGAAAATAAGTATCAAGGGTCTAAAAATAAGTAAACGCGTTGAAAAAATTGACGATACTATAATTATTTTCCTTAAGGGGCCCACTCTGCCCCTCCCCTCTCCTATGGAATTATTGAACAAATTACCGATAACGTAGAAAATTTAAAAATACATCGAACAGAATTTATAAGGTGCATTGTAATTTTGACAAAGCAACAGATTAAATTTTTTCCGAGAAATTTAAATTTCTTAATCTGTTGCTTTGTCAAAATTACAATGCACCTTATAAATTCTGTTCGATGTATTTTAAAAATTTCTACGTTATCGGTAATTTGTTCAATAATTCCATACTGTCCTCATGTTACTACGATATAGTCATTTTTCTATAAATTTTTGATGTAAAAAATACCATAAAATTCTCTGCGTCTAGGCTTATAAAGAATGTCATTTTGACGCGGCGCACGACTACGTACTTGAAATATATTAATAATATATATAAGGAATGAGTATCACAAAATTAGTTCATATGATTATTTTATTTTATAAACAAAGAAATTAATCATTATATCTTTTAGTATGAATAATCCAGATGTTAATATATGATCAAAGTATAACAATAAGACATTAAATATTACAAGTCGAATGGTATGACGATATCAGCTTCACAAAGACACGTTTTCTTTCAACAATGAGGTCGTTAACGATGATGTTGAGATATTTCTGTTCAGTATTTCTTTACTATATTGTTCACGTCGTGACGTCATCATACACGTGTTTATTTTGATCTCCTGTCTTTTGCCCTTTTTTTTATATATAATACATTATTTTTATTCGAATAGAAAATCTATTGTTTTATTATAAAACTATGGGATTTTTTAAATTAATTGGTTCTCATGAAAAAACGATCAATAGAAAAAAAAATTTAAGGGACAACTAAAATTCAATAACATGAGAGTATAATTTCCACTTGATATCTATATCTTTTCCTTTTACCTTCACCTTGATTTATTTTTACTTCTAATTAATGGTTTTGTTATTATTTTATAGTTTATCGGATCTATGGAAGTACCAAGGCCAACCAGCCGCGTCGAGATCGTAGCGGCAATGCGACGAATTCGAGTATGTTTCAAAAATTTTTACAAATAGTAAAATATAATTATTCTTACTCTGTATTTTTTTTTAGTATGAATTTAAAGCGAAAGGAATAAAAAAAAAGAAAGTAACATTAGAAGTTTCTGTAGATGGTCTCAAAGTTAGTCTGCGTAAAAAAAAAGTAATCAAGATTTTAAATAAATAAATAGATATAATATTTATAAAATATATAAATAGAAATAATTCATAAATATTTTTAGAAAAAACAGCAATGGATTGATGAAAATAAAGCATTTCAGATGCATTATCCAATATACAGGTATTTCATAAAACAAAGTAGGAATTTTCAAATAAAATATTATTTATTCAACTTTTTATACCTAATCTTTTATTATGCACTGAGAGAAAAAAATTAAATTCAAGTAATTATTTTTCTTGTTTCCATAAATACTAAAAATAATCGATTTTTTTCTAAAATTAAATTGGTACTTCTTATTTTAAGAAAACTATTCCTCACTTTAGTAATAAATTGCTAGAAGCATCAATTACTTAAGGCAAGCAAATATTTCTTTAGTTTAGTTAATACCTTCTCAAATTTATTACAATTAAAAATTAGAACAAAATTCTTGCACTAAGAAATAAATTTGTTTTCATAAGAAAATGAAATTTTTCATAGGTGTTGAAAAAAATATAAAATATTTTAATTTTTTCGAGAGCTACTTCTATAAACTATTAAATATTTCAATTTTATTATTTATAAAAAAAATGTTTGTTAAGGTATAAAATTAATCTGAACAACATTAGATAAAAAAAGGTGTCTAATAATATTTTTTCGACAAAATCAACTTTTTTTGTTAGTATTAAGCAAGTAAATAAAATAATTGAATAAAGTAATTATTTAAGTTAATTAGTGAAAATAATAATAATAATTATTTGAGTAACTGAAATACTTAAATCAAGCATTTTTTTTTTAAATATACATTTTTTTCTCTCAGTGTAATTAATTCACTACCTTATTAAATTACGACTTTTCCAGAATATTTTACGTCTCCCACGACAGTCATGATCTAAAAATATTCAGTTACATAGCTCGTGATAGTAATAGCAACTCGTTCAAGTGCAACGTCTTTAAATCTAATAAAAAGGTGAGACTTTCTTTTCTCAGAGCAACGAAGTTTCGTTATTCTACAAATAAATCTTTGTAGAAACTTAAAAATAGTTTTAATATAAAATTTGAAGTATGAAACATAAATACAAATTAAAAAACTTTTATTATAACTCCTCATACGATTATTTCGTATTTATAATTTATAATGTCTGATTGCTGACGTTAATAATCTATAAATAAATGAAGCATCTCGTAGAGCTGCAGTTGACGAGCAATTTTCATGCATAACCAGGTATCTGTCGCTGCCAAAACCAGTTGCTTTGCAGAAATGATTATTCGAATGTTTACGATTTACAGTCCTAAAGAACTTGAGAAATATGCAAGTAGTTTTACAGTTTCTAGTGTTTATTAATAAACCATTTACAATTCCGTTGTAAACTTAGCTTTTATGTATACTTCGATTATTTGAATGACGTTTTACGTTCCGTTTTCGATTATTGCTACAGCTTATGTGCTTACCAAATCTGACAGACATTAAAATCGTTTCATGGAATTTCTTACGATAGGAAATTTCCCTTGTAATTTTTATATACATGTGCTCATCTTCAGAATTTGTTGAGTATCAGACCAAGTCAGTCGAGTTATTAAAATAGAAACATAATTTGAAGAGTGGATTTTACCCTCTCTCTTTTCTTGTATTCTCTTTTCAGTTCAGAATTATAGTTAGTAAAGTTCGATCATTTGCTTAGTGAATTGTAAAATTCCTTTCTAATTATGATGAGAGAGATTTCTCATTTAAATAACAATTTATGTTGAGTTAAGTTTGAAATTTCATTGGGTTGAAGCTAAAAAAAGATGCTTAGAAGTGTTGGTAAACTTGCCATTTCGTCAGATCTATCATCAATTGTTAATACTAGTTTAAGCGGAAATCAAAGTCCTGGTACACCTGAACCTGATACGGCAGGTGGTTCAAAGCCACGAAAAAAATTATCTTTTAAAGAACCTGAATTATCCAGATATTTTAAAAATAAAAAATCATCATCTAGAACTAAAAATCTTCCTACTAATTCTTCAAAAGACCCAATGTCACACATTTCTTTAGATGAAGAAACATTTGAAGAAGACGAAAATTATGAAGAACTCGAGGTAAACAATAAGTGATATTATCGGGCTTTAATAAAAAATGTGTATTATTTGAAATTTTCAAGTGAACTATAGTTTACTATTAATATTAATTTATTTTCAATGTCCTGCAAAGAAAATTGAAAATTTTTTCAAAAAAAAAAAAAAGGGAAGTTATTGGTTTCGGATCGATTTTCGAAACCCGAGTTTTAAACAGATCTCGACGTTTTAAAGCCCTAGGAAACTATCCTGAGTTTTTTTGGAAGAATGTCCGAGTATGTGAATGTATGCACGCATGTAAATATTCTATAACTTTTGAACGGATGAACCGATTTAGATCTCCAAGGTGGCATTCGAAATGGCTTATGAATTCCTAGGTGCTGTGAGAAATTGAGCTTGATCGGTACAGTACGTTTCGAGTTATTCCCAAAATACATAAACTGTTTTTTTCTAATAAACTCAAAAATTACAAAACTGATTGATTCTAATAATGTTTTAGCGATATAAGCTGAAAAACTGCGTCGGATGCCGCCTCCAACATCAAAATCGGTTAATAAGTTCGAAGGATATTGGCAATGAACAATTAAAAAAATTACAATTTACTTCATTTTTCTCGGATAACGCACATTGTAATTTCTTATACGTTCCAAAACTCACACCGCCTTTTGGCTTTATAGTTTTTCATGATCGCCACATAAATTATTGCAATAAGTTCGATAGTTTAAATAATATCATCTTCGAAAAATTTTGAAAAATTACTGTTCCTGAGATTTTTTCCGGATGTTTCATATATCAACTTGCTGGTTTAATTCAAAGTTCACTTAACTTCATCTTTATCATTTCTATTATTTTCTGTCTAAAAACATTGAATTTATCGAGCATAATCGTGTTCAAAACTTGAATAAATGATCTTTGTTGATTATTTTTAATTTCTCGAATTCTCGGATACTAATATGAAACGTCACTTTTTGAAGCTCGAAGGGATCGAAAATACCAATGTATTTTATAGGTATTGTTAAGCTTAAAAAGCTCGAACATTCATCAATAAAAACAATAATGTTTTTGAACTCTTTGAGCTCAAAAGCAAAGGGGAGTTTCGGGGCTGGTCCGTAGGGTTAACCATTTTTTAGAGTTTTCATTATGTACTGTCAATAAACTGCACTAATTTTTTATGTTTAGAGTCAAGCCATGAGAGTAGTTAGAACAGTAGGTCAAGCCTTTGAAGTGTGCCATAAATTAAGCCTGAACTCACCAACTGAACAGAGAGAGCAAGACATTGATAGAGAACGAGAACATGTACTTGAACATAATGACGAGCATCCTCTTCATAATGATGATTATGATGACGAGATGACAAATGAACGCGCACCCATAATCCAACGACGAACACCATCTCCAAGTATACATAAAGACATATCACTATTAAGTGACGGAGAAAATCCAGTGCAAGATCAACCACCTGCGATTGCGCCTTGTATCGTAAGAACACATGGATCGTCAGCGTCTCCAATGAGACAATCGCCATCAGTAATTTTTATTTTTTAAATCATTCATCACTTCAATAAGTTGCACAAATGTTCAATCTGTTAAAATTCTATAAAATAATTTTCCTAACAGGGAACAGTGGCATCTGATTGTGGCGACTTATTAATTTCGAGTAATAATGAATTAACTTCTCTTAAACATGAAATACAACTTCTTCGAGAACGTCTCGATCAGCAAAGTCAACAAACACGTGCTGCTGTGGCTCACGCGCGATTATTGCAAGATCAATTGGCAGCTGAAACGGCAGCGCGAGTAGAAGCCCAAGTAAATTATTATTAAAAATATAATTATTTAAATAGCTTCAGAAATAATTAAATTGTATATTTTTTCCTTTTTTTAGACACGAACTCATCAGCTCCTTGTTCAAAATAAGGAGCTTTTAGAGCACATTGGAGCATTAGTTAGTCATTTAAGAGAACAAGATCGTACTTCAAGCTCTCATGGGAACTCAGTGTTACAGTCACAAGTTTCAGGTGTAACTGGCAATACAATAACTTCGCAAAGTCCCATCATTCCTGACTTGTCAAGTCTTGGTCAGGTAACGTTCTACTGAATGATGCCGTGATTGATACCGACAAGCTATGTCAATGCATTTTATTATTTTATGTACTATTTTTTTTAAATAATTGTAGCTGCTTTTTTTAGCTTATGTTTTTTTACTTTTTTAATAAAAATATTAAACTTATGCCATATATTTATAAATACATAAATAGATATGTATACATTTACTGACACACGTATATATATAAATATATATCTGGCCCTTACTTAGGCTACTTTTGAACTTTATATTGCCCCCCCCTCCCCACTTTCTATATCGGTTTCAAATGCGGAAAGGACCCATATAACAATCTTATAGCAATCTTGTCCAAGCATAGTCACCAGTACACTAATTGTCTATGTCTTTATATACCTATGGATATATTTAAATTGCAAGTCTTGTACAAGACAAAAAAAAATTTTGTGTTATCCTTGATTAAAAGAAACGATTCAAAACGATTAAAAATGATTTAAAACAATTCAAAACCATTCAATTTCAATACTATATAGGGGGCATTCCACGCCAAATCGATCACTTTTGAACCCGACCCCTTTAGATTTGGCTGAAAATTTTTTCTCTTTTTCTACCACATCAAAAACGTTTCTCATAATTTTTTCAAATTTTTTCACTCAACCAAAAAAAAGTTATAAATTTTTGAAAAAAATGGCTTTCTTTTATTTTAAGGTAGTTGTCGGGTGATGGACATAGTGTCAGAAAGTTCTAAAATTTTTTATACTTATTAAGGGTATTAAGATACAATTACCATTAAAATTTGAAGTCGATTGACCATCTCTAATTCGAGATATTTATAATCAAAGTTTAGATAATTAACATTGCGAGCAATGAGGAATATACGTTTTAAGTCGCATTCGTGATTCTAATAAAAAAAAACTAAGTCAGAAATTTTTGAAAAACTAACAGAAAATTAATGAATTTGTCCTGATTTAAAAAAAAAAAAAAAAAAAAAAAAGGATTCACCATCTCATTGTTGAGATATAGCAACTCAAAGTTCAACAATAAATAAAAAATATACTTGTCGATGAATTGGACAGAAAGAATCTGACAACGCTGAACGCGAGTATGCATTGACTATTTAAGCGGTAAATTTAAACAGATACTCAGTACACTATACAGCAACTGGTAAAGCATATGCGACGTTGTCAAATTATAATTTAAGAAAATGTTCAACAGTATTTGTGTATTTGTATATATGAGTAGTGTGTAGGTAACCTTCTCACGGGTACAGTATTAAATAAAAGTAATGTCTCATTTTTACAACCTAACCTACTCTTACCACGCATATAGCTCATAACATTTTGACAATATTATAGCAGGACAACTAACTTAAATAGCTATAACTTTTTCAAAATTCAACTGATTGGGACGTTTTTTTTTTTCAAAATTTTTGTTTTTCAATTTACTTTTCGAAAAAAAAATATAAAAAAACTATTGCGACTTATCTTCATTACTTTTTTTTGGATTTTTGGAAAAAATCAAAAATTTTTCGATATTTACCATTTTTGATTTTTTTTTTTTTTATATAAAACTTTGACATTTTCTGCAAATCTTTAAATTTTTTTAGAGTGATGTTTTTTCGATTTATATTTTTTTTTTCCACTTAAAAAAAAAGTTTTTTTTCAACTAGCCTTATATCTCATAACACCATACTAAAAATTTTTGAGCGTTCAGAGAACTTTTAAATTTGGAAAAAAAAAAAAAACAAAAACAATAAATTTTAATGGTAATCATCGAAAAAATTTGATTTTTTTTTCGATAAATCAAGTTAAAAAATAGAAGGACGTTCTGAATAATTTTTTTGTATTTTTTTCTGAAAACTGCATTCAAAAACAAAGTAAATGTAAAAAAAAAGTTTTCGTTTGCTCCATTTTTGGACAAATGCTGGGAATTCAAAAAAAAATTCTTTTAACCATAAAACAATGAGTGTAGCAGAATTTTTTTTTGAATTCCCAGCATTTGTCCAAAATTGGAGCAAACGAAAACTTTTCTTTTATTTTCTTTGTTTTTGAATACAGTTTCCAGAAAAAAATACAAAAAGATTTTCTTGTAGTCCTCTCCGCTTCGTAGTTGAGGTGTGCAATACAAATGATGGTTATAGGCGCGTATTAATATTTACAGCTGAAATTGTAAGATAATTTTTTTAACGGGATTCAGAACTGATCTCGGGGATGGCAACATAATCCGAAAGTACCCTAATATATATATATATATATATATATATATATATATATATATATATATATATATATATATATTGCCATTGTTATGATTGCGAGGCTTTCAAATCTTTTATTTTTCGTACATGCTACAAATCAATATAGGTTCATCTCTGCTATTTCACGTCTATATTCTTAATCTAATATTGCTGAAGCGACAGAGAATATAAAATAGAAAGAGTGAATTAAAACTTTGACGGCTGTGATTGTTTTATGCTACATTGAATGGCGCTTGTATAAAATAAACTGCTTTGTGTTTAGCTTAAAATCTCCGTGATATTACCCCGAGGTATCCGCGATTGTTGCTCGACAGGTTCTTCGCACGGGGTTTTTGGATTTAATATCAGCAAATGCTAGGTAATATCGTAGTAGCAGTACATACTTATAAAAATCAGCATCAACAGTAATCGCCCTAGCATCTTATATCTCGCAATTGCAGAAGAATCGTTGTGTCATACTAACGTTCTTTGTCTTCGCGGTGTAATCTAATACTCCGTAACAATACACCTTTCTCCGAAGCAGTCACAATGGACACCAATACAAAACTCACCCTGGGAGTTAGAGGCACCGTCTTTTACATATTCTTACACTCCTGAATTTTATTCAACGACGGCGAGGATAGACCAGCCGTTTACTTCCAATGATCAAATGCACTTTCAAGCCCAACTACTTGAGAGGTTACATAATATTAGCCCATACCCGACTCAGAGGTCACCCTACTCTACGCCGTCGTCGTACCCTATGCAGCCACCGAACTTTCTTTTATCTCCAAATTGTAATAAATTACCAGTGAGTATGTCATTTATAAAAATAGCAGTCTATTGTTTTCATTAACTTTACTCTTTATTATTAGAATTCATCGAATTCAGGATCTCTATCTCTTCGTATATCTCAAGCAAACAGCTTTACTTCATCTCCAATCATGTCACATAAAATTCCTGTTTACTCCACACAAATTGAAAGTTCATCAGATCCTCTTTCTGAACTTCAAGCATTAATAAAACCTTTGCCATGTGTTTCACGTCAAAGAAATTCACTTTACTCTTCGAGCTCCACAACGTCTGCTCGAGATCCAGACTTTAAGCAACAACAAAGAATTAGTTGTCCGCCTCAAACATCATTCATGCTCGACACTCCGCCAGTAAAAAAGCGTGGTGAGACCGTAGAAAAAAATTTCGAAGATAATTTAAAATATGAAGAAAATCTTGTAGGGGATCAAACAGATACGAAGAATTGTAAATTAACTACGATACTCAGAGCAACAGGGTCACCACCTACAAGGACCACGAGTGTACGACTTCCTGTGAGAAACGATCTATCGACCCAAGTTCAACGTACCAATTGGGCTCGACATACTACTAAATAGTTTTGATAATTCAAACTGAACAAGTAGTCATTTCTGTTATTGATCAATAAATTTTTATGTACGTGCCAACAGTTTCAGGAAGAACGACAATATATGAAATCAATTTGTTACTTGTAAAAGATTTTCCTCTTTTTAAGAATTACTTGTGCCAAATTTTAATTTTTTTAAGCTCATTTTTTTTTCTTATTTATGTAGTTATGAATAATTTTAAATAAATATACATTGATTAAGATAAAAAAAGACATCATTAGGGGAAGGTGGCCCAAAGCGGGTAGGCGCTTGTGCGCCGATGCATGAAACGCAAGGGACAAGGTATGTATATGTCGAGGTTACCCGAATACTTCCGAGTTTCGCTCAGTCCCAAACGCGCATTAATGAATCGGTATGGCGTAATTACACGCAATTAAAAAAAAAATTAATAATTTCTTAAAAAAATTGAAAGTATGTATTTTCTGATTATTCAAAAATGAATACACTTATTATATCGTTGATAATTTTCTATTAATTTGAGACTATTGAAGTTACTAATTGAGAGAAAAACATTAGCGTTTTGTTTTGAATTATTTGAGGTTAGCATCACTTGGATAAAAAACGTGTTCTCAGGCAAAGCGGGTTTCAGAGATGATACCCGCTTTGCCTTGATATTATTTTATACTTGTTTTTTTGAATTTTTTTTAGATGAAGAGTGAGAAAAACTGAATAATTAGTCGAATATTATAATTTATATAATTAACAAAAGAATTTAATTAGGGGAGCCTGGGGCACGAAGGCCCCTCAAAAATTAGGTAAAAAATTTTTTTTTTATTTTCCGTCAAGTTATGACCTCTATAATGTTTTTATCATATTTTAGGCAAATATGTGATATGTGGGGTCAAATGGACCACTCGAAAAAAAAAATTGTAACGAAAAAATTATTTGTTTTTTTCATTTTCCGTCAAAGTATAATCTCTATAATGTTTTTATTATATTTTAGTTCAAGATGTGATATGTGGGATAAAATGGAACACTCGAAAAAAAATTGTAACGAAAAAATTTTTTACATTTTTATTTTCCGTTTTCCATTTTTTTTTCGAGTGGTCCATTTTGCTCCACATATCACACATTGACTTAAAAAATAATAAAAACATTAAAGAGGTCATAACTTGACGGAAAATGAAAAAATATTTTTTTTTATAATTTTTTGGGGAGGGGCCCGTCGTGCCCCAGAAAAAGAAAAAATTTTTTTCGATTTTTTGCTAAAATTCGATTAAATGTCTAGAAAAAGCATATTTCCCTTAATTGTAGTGCCAACCCGCTTTGCCCGAACGGATTACCCGCTTTAGCCCCCCCCCCCCCCCTAGGGCAAAGCGGTTTTTGGGAGTGTTTTTTAATTTTTTAATACATCATAAATTAATACAAATTTAGACAATATTGTTTATGGGTTTTAAAATTCGATATATCCTCTATAAAACAAAAAAGAAACGTTATTCTTATCATAGAAATACTAAATTTTCTCGGCTCTTAACGTTAACATACCCGCTTTAGGCCACCTTTCCCTACACTTTAAAAAATCGGTTTATCAGTTGACCCTGCGGGCCCGCCCCAAAACTTCCCGCTGTTTTCGAGCTCGATGAGCTCGAAAAATTATTGTGGATACATTTTCGAGCTCGAAAATACTTTTGTATGCCGTTGTTTTTAAAACAAAGAAAACGTATTTTACTATTTTTTCTCAAACGATATTTCTCGAACGAATAAACCGATTGAGACGGTTAAGGTCGCAATCGACGCGTTTTATTAAGTTCTACAGCTGACCAGATTTTGAAATTGATGCATCTAGTCGTTTTTGAGAAATTTCGAAAATACTAAAAAAAAATTTTTTTTTAATTCTTTCGACAACAGTTTCTCTTGGAAGAATGAACCGATTTTGATGGCTGAGGTGGCATTCGGCGCGGCTTATAAAGCTTCAGAGCCCAGTTGATTTTGGAATCAATCCATCGAGCAAATTACAAGTTATCCAAAAAAAAGATTTTTGAAAAAACTTTATTTTTGGAATATCTCTGAACGAGCCTTACCGATCGAGCTCAATTTTTTTCAGCTTTTAGATATTGATAAGCCGCGTCGAATGGCACGTTGATGATCAAAATCGGTTTATCCGTTCAAAAGTTATAGATATTTACATACGTATGTACGTACGTACACTCGGACATCATCTTGCAATTAGTCAGAATAGCTTCCTAGAACCTCAAAACGTCAAGATCTGATAAAAATTTGATTTTTGAAAATCGGACCGAAACCAATAACTTCCCGAATTTTTTGAAAATTTGCAATTTTCTCAGCGGAAAGTTAAAAAACTAATGTGTGCCAAGAAAATCATCGTGAAAAATAAATTTTTTTATGGTTTGAAAATATTTTTCTCTCAAAATTAATACTCTTGATTCAATAAAACATTTATTCGATCGATAAACTTAGATTCTTGACCCAAGTACAACTTTGTTGACCGAAAAAAAAAATACATTTGGTTAAAATTTTTTGTTCCAATATCTCGAAATTATTTCAGTCTCGTGTATAGCAGACAAGTTTCGTAACTCAAATGACGTGAGTTCCATTCTGACCGATGACAGTATTTTTCAAAAATAAAATTGGAACCCCTGGCGAATCCAATTTACGTTAAATTAAGGTCTTATATATCGATACACCGTAAATCTACAACTCTTGCAACTCTTGCAATCAACTATTAATAGTTATCATTAGCCCATATAATAATTATTATCTAAACTAATATAAATAATTGAAATATCGGTGTTACAGTCTGAAGCTTATCTGCATGTAATATTCACTTTTTCGATTGATTTCACACACACACCTATGCACACACATACAAACGCTCACAGAAGAGCGCACACACATACTTATTATGCACACACATACACACTCGACATGGAAACATACGCGCGCACACACGCGTTATCACGTACATACGCACAAAAACACACACGCGACACAAATACGTACATATGATGAATTATCATGTTAGCTCGAGATGATATATCGGAGAATGGTCTGGATGAATCGAACGGCAGAACATGAGCATGTAAGATTAAAAAGTACTAAATTGATCACACTGAAAGATTATCAATTAACAACTGATAAATAATAAGATGTAACGATGAAATATGTTTAAATATGAATCTTAATAAAATGTTGGAGATACTCATTTTATTTTCTTTATTATGTGCAGATAATATTTCCAATTTCGTTGGGGGAAGGAGAGAACGGAGTTCCTGTTCCCATCCTGAACCTGGTCCCATTCCCATTCAATATCCATTTAATCAAAAGAAGGGTTAAACTTTTAATTTTATTTATTTTGATTCGCTACCCTAGCATACCCGATTTACCGTAATTTACGGAAAATGGGTAAATTACGGTGGGTTTACCGTAAATTACGATATTTTTACCCTAGAATACGGTAAATCTACCGTAAAAATTCGGGTGGATTACTGAATTACCGTAATTGAGGGCGGATTACCCTATTACTGTTTTTTACGGTGGATTACCGTACATTACGGTAAAATCGCGGTAAAAGCACCGTAGATTACGGCAAACCCACCGTAAATTATGTTGAATCCACCGTGAATTACAGTAAATCCAGCGTAATTTACGGTAAATCGATATTTTACGGTGGGTTTACCGTAATCTACGGTAAAACCACCGTAATTTGGGTCCGTTAGGGTAAATAGGAAAATAGAGTCACGTAGATCAATTAACTTCATAGCAGAATATTTTTTTTTATTATCAATTCTTAGCTCAATTAAATTATAGACTATTTTGTTAATTTTTTTATTATCTTTGCGTTAGCCTACAGGGTTGTTTTTGGGCTATGGTGTTTTTTTCCGGTAGGGTGATATATAGAGTGTTTTGTGACCATAGTGGAATCGAATCGAAATTGTAAATGATTTTAATTTCAATTAAGTTCGATTCCTCCAGCACAATTTTTATCGGGATGATAATTTATTGACAAGGGGGTAGTGTAACGAATGTGAAACTGATCTTATAAAACATCTGAATAACGAGAAAACAAATGCCTTCTTCTCTTGTTTTATACACGGAGAAAAATGCCGCTCAAAATTAAATAGTAATTACAACTACAATCAAAAGTTTGCTATCTCAAATAAAAAATTACAAAACGGTATTATCACACTTAATAAAATGTACAATTGTATCAACTAAAATTTCATTTTAAATTTTAAAATAATTATCATTAGATATTAAAAAATGTTATCTGAAGGGAAAAATTACAATATACATTTAAAATTACTATCGTTTGTAAAAAATTCAAGTTAACTGTAAAAATTACATTGATGCTTCGTTAAATTTTCGCTTGGAAAAATCAATATTTACTTATTCATATAAAAATAGTTAAATCTTACAAAAAGTAGAAATCATGTGTTACGTTTTGGAAATTCTGCAGATTAATTAAAATATTTTTGAATATTTTATTTTTGATTAATGTCCAGGTTTGGTCTCGTTAGAGTGTCTATAGACCCCTGGTGGGCCGTGGTCGTCGATTATTTTATAAATTATTATTTTATTTAATTTTCGCGATTTAAAGTGTAGTATCGCGCGACCCGGTCTCCATATTGTTTATTAGGATGTGAGATTTGGATGATCCTGGGCAGCCGGTGGCAGCGCCCAGAACTGGATAAATTATTAGGCAGCCGGTATCAGCGCCCAATATTTAATTGATGATTTTTGGATTATTGGGCTGCCGGTAGCAGCGCCCAATATAACCATGGAGTCGTAGGGTATTGGGCTGCCTAATGGCAGCCCAAAATAAGGTTAAATTAAATTAGGATTAATTATAATTTATTAATTACGGCTGGAGAGCAGAGGTTTGAGCTCCACGAGCTCTCTCGTCAGACTGACTATTTAGTCATTATAAAAAATATAATAGAGTCAACAGAGTTGACAAAATGTTGACGCTGCATCTCAGGTTCCCTGTGAGAGAATCGTCGTGGCCCGGGTCTCATGCATCGTCATCTGTTTTGACTACCCGCGAGCCACGGCGACTCTCTTATCATAACCGATTTCCGTTACATTGTATAAATTTATTTAATTAAAAATAATTAATTTAATTTAATCAATAAAATATTACGGGAACGTAACACATGATTAGAATTATTAAAAGTTAGTACATTAGTCATAACTTTTGTTTCGTAGTTGATAAATATTACATTTCTAATGTAATTCTACCTAGGTAGTGTACATTTTAGAATGTCGGTAAGACAAATTGCTACTCCGGGAGATAAAATTACTATTCGAGATTGTAAAAATTACTCGCCAGAATGCATCTTTCGCAAAGCGCCTTAAATAATATTTACTAAGTATAATAGTAAAAATAGTTGGTACATTGTAGTTTTCATTTTGTCGTTAGTAAATTTTATCTTGAATGCAGTAATTTTTATAATCAACAGATATTATTATTCTAAATAATACGTTGTAATTTTACTTTGAGTTATGTAAAAGTTTCGTTTTTTTTTTTAGATTACTTTCTCGGATTGTAATTTTTTTTTCAAATTTAGTAAAAATTCTTTAATTTTTTTCTCCGTGTAGAAATGCGACTAGAATCAGTCAGGCTTAATTTGACAGCACAACAGCATACATCTGTATTCAATAAACTATGTCTTTTTTTGCCTTTCTTTTACTGCTGTTAATTGTGGTGCCCTGATTAAAAATACTCATTGAAAAGGATTGAAAATTTTTTCAATTCTTTTCAATCCATACGGAGATTTTGAAAAGTATTGAATGGAATTGAAATTTCGAGCATTTGAATACTTTGTAATTCTTAAAATGGAATTCAAAAGTATTGAAAAGAATTCATTCTTTCATTATTTCAATACCTTCCAATTCCAAAGTGGAATTGATAAGTATTAAAAAGAATTCAATCTCTCATTCTTTTAATACCTTTCAATTCCAAAGTGGAATTCGAAAGTATTGAATGGGATTAAATTTTTTATTATTTGAATTCTTTTCAATTTTGATGTGAAATTCAAAAGTATTGAATTAGTCCTTCGGCTTAAGAAGAAAGCCCGTATACATTTTGTTGGCCAACGCTAGACCAAACTTTTTCTTACGTATTTTGGGCCAAGGATCACGAAAATCGAGTCCATTTTGTTCAAAAGTGGTGCAAACAATTGTTAATAACAATTTAATTGTTTAAATCGAAATAACTCCCGAACCGCTGGTTTGTTGGGGCAGTTTATTAGAAACAAAATGTTCAAAATGAAAAAATACACAAAAAAAGTATCAGTGTTTTTTTGTATCTCAAATATTTCGCGAGATATGACGAAAAAACGAGCAGGCACTCGGACCTCTCCCTCTCGAACCAGCAACTGCTTATCGTGTGCGCTCTCTCTCGGTAAAATCGCGTCAGATGCTTGATAGGCCGGAATTTTTTCAAGTGTTTTACATTAAAAATGATAGAAAAAAAAAAGGACAAAATGTCGATACAACCAATCGACGGCATTTTTTCTTGAAACGAATTTCTGTCGTATCGCCCAGAGACGATTTTTTTTTTTTGTTAACAAAAGTTATAAACAAATGGATTTTTTCGAAGTCCAGTTTGGATAAAAAAAAATCGAAAAAAGGCCATTCGGCAGCCGAAGTGGTGGTTAGACTTTCCAATTTATCTATAAAAAAAGTTTCATACATACATATCTTGTGATACATGTTAGTGTATAGTCATGATATGAAATTAGGCTTGTTTTTTAAGAGTGAGGGTAAAAAAAGACAACGACTATTTTCGATAGAAAACTTCAGATAGTTGATTTGACATAACATTATATAGGTAATATACCAAACTAACCTTCACGTAAACAAAGTATAAAAAATTTAATTAGTATGAGATTATAATTGTAATCGCTATTACGATGGCAAGACCAGTTAGTGATAAGACGTATAGGTATGATTGAAAAGTCATAAATAATAAAAGAAATCCTTGTCAGGACCTCATCAGGATATTCTTATTTAAAAAAAAGTTATTTGCCATCGAGTCAAGCCGACTAGTTCCTTATCAGGACCTCGTCAGAAACTCAATATTAAAAAAAAAGTTATTTGCCATCGGGTCAACCCGATGAGTTCTTTATTAGGACCTCGTCAGGAACTCCGTATTTAAAAAAAAGTTATTTGCCATCGGGTCGACCTGACGAGTCCCTTATCAAGTCCTCGTCAGGAAATCTTTATTCGAAAAAAATTATTTGCCATCGGGTCGACCTGATAAGTTCTTTGTTAATTCGTACAAAAAAAGACATCTTTTTGAGAATTTTTTGTAACGACACAGTTAAAATCGCTCTATTCGAACCAGTGGTACATTAAAGTATGGTGTTCGAAGAATATTTTATGAAATTTTCACGAAGAAATTTTTAAAAATACGGCAATGGCAGCAATTATTCGGACGTGTCTCGGAAAAAAGTAGAGTTGCGGTGGACATCATAACTTAGTGCTGGATCATCTGATATCGCGGGTTCAAAGCTTTTTCATCAGATAATAGTATTCCCCAGTTAACGCTGGGAGGGTTTTTCAAAATTTGAATTTTTCACTTTTTTGGAATACTTAAGGTGAAAAACACGATTTTTTAGCGAAAAAATTGACTTATTTTGTTATTAAAAAATACGAATTATTAATAAATTTTGAAAAAGCTCGTCAGCATTACCTCGTAAATTATGTACAGAAATAGTGTTCAAAATTTCAAATTGATCGGTGCAGTAGTTTTCAAGTTATGATGTCCACCGAACTTTGAAAACGTTAGTTTTCAAGAGAACACTTTAAAGTTTTAAACACTAAAAAATCTGGCATAAATCGTTCATAAGCGAATTTTATCGGCTTACCTCATACTGACAAAATTTGCAATACAGGTATAAACACGTTTGCATTTATGTTGAAATTTCTATAAGTAAAACTGGGAGGTTACATTAGATATTGTATAGCGAGCGAAACATCTGCCAATGAACAAAAGCGGTCGGATCGGGTAGGTATAAAAACCGACAGGTATGAAAATACTGACAACTTCGTCAATTTTGCTCCAATCGACTTGAAGTTTTGACACAATATTCTTGAGACATCGTGTATTCAGTTTCTACAGTGACTATTAAGTTTACTTGTGCTGTATGAGATTGAAAGAATAAATCAATTCAAAAACAGCAAAATATAATCGAAAATCTATTATTAGTAATAACAAAAAAATTTCTTTTTTTTTTTCGTGTACCATAGAATCCGGTATGTCAGTAGTTGTGATATGTGTAATTTTGGTTATATAGTTATGTATAAAATTGTTTAAAAAGTATATAGACTCTACCCCCATGAAAAAAGTTTATAAAAAAATTATATGTTAAAATATAAAAAAAATATATTTTTCATATAAAAAAAATATATAGTACATATAAAATACGCATGAAAAATATATTTTAAATAGCTAACTTTTGGCCAATTTTCGTATATATTTCAAATATATTAAAAATATATCTTAGAATATATAAAAAAATACATGTATAGAAATATAAAAAAAATGTAAGTATGGTAATATAAAAAAAATTTATTAGTCATATATTTTAAATCTATCAAAAATGCAATTGCAAGAATATAAAAAATTATATGAAAAATCAATTTTTAAGTTAATCAACAACATAAAAAAAGAAATATAAAAAGTATATATACATATAAAATATATATTTTTATATAATTTTTTTTAATTTTTTTTATCTAGGTTGTTGGTTGCATTAAAAATATATTTTTTATATAATTTTTCTATTTCTTTTTCTATGTTTTTGATTAACTTAAAAATATATTTTTTAAATATTTTTATACATGTATTTTTTATATATTCCAAGATATATTTTTAATATATTTAAAATATATTTTTTATACAAATTTTATATATTTTAACATATATTTTTTTTATAAATTTTTTTCATGGAGGATATTTAGACATTTACATTGACTACGAAATAATTACGAGCTCTCTTTACATATATTCATAAGAAATAATTGTTTAAAATTATAATCTGTTAGTAATATAAAATTTTGCTCGTATAAAGTTAATGAAATCGATTTTTCATTTTTGCTCATTAATATATTTTCACTCAGCCACAAACTGTCATATAACTTACATCAATGATACCACGAAAGAAAATTTTCTATTGTACTAAAAGATAAACTGTTCCCATAAAAATTATGTCACTCTAACTATTAAATAGTTAAATCTTTTCACTATGTCTTGTATAAAATTATAACTTAGTGAGTTACTAAAACATTTTATGAATTGAAAACATAATTTTTCTCAAAATTTTAAAATACAGTTTTAAGTACCACAACTTGAAAATTTTTTATGTTCTATTTTGAGTTGCATGAATTTTTTTTTAAGTACTATAATTTTATTTAATAAAAAATACTATAGCCAAAAAAAGGCTGATTCAACTGTCGGCCAAATATCGGCCATACTTCGGCCTGTTTTCGGCCAAAGATCATTACTTGCGATAATTTTATTGAAAAAAAAAATATAATCTGGCCGAAAAAAGGCCGATTCATTTGTCGGTCCTTAAGAAGAATCAAAATTTTTTGGCCATTTTTCGGCCAAATATTTTCACCTGGGTTTCTATAAAAATTGATAATCAACATTTTGTAGCAGTTCCTATAAACAGTAAGGAACGTGAATAATTATAATATGCATGCGGAGTGATTAAAATTTTATTAATAAATGCAATTTTTTTATTTTGATAACGTAAATAAATTAAACTAAAATTTTCCTTATTAAAAAGGTTTACAGTTTAATTAACCACCTGCTTATCTAACTATTGTTATCAATAAATTTCGTTGTATGTCAAAAAAATAATGCTTACAATTAATTTTAAAAAATTTTTAATTTTTTTTATCATCATAAATTATTTAATTACATGTAATGAATCGAAATTTATTACGGGACTATTATTGTCGGACTTGAAGGTTCAAAATCGGACCTCTCAGTGAATGTTGGGACCTCCGGGTTCAAAGTCGGAGATACAGGACTACAGGGCTCTAAATCGGATCTATTTAGGGCTAGAGGGGCCTATATAGGCTCTAAATTTCGACTCGGGTGTGTCTGAATTCATACCAACTCTTCCTCTTTATGGTTTCTTTCGATCATCATATAATGTCATCTAACTTGTTTTTTAGTTTAAATCATAGTATCGACAAAAAAATTGAAAAAACGCAGTTTTTAATATTTTTCTCGGATATTTCATATTTTATTGTTTCTGACATGAGTCAAAACTCATTTAAATCTTGATTTTGATCCCTGACATTGACTTCTGCCTCAATACACTTATTTTATTGAACACAATCGGGAATTAAATTGTAAAAAACGCTTCTTCATTAATGATTGTCGATTCTTAAATTTTCAAACTTCAGCATAAAATGTAACTTGTTAGAGCTTGAAAAGATCATAAAAAAACAATTGCATGTAATAGCATTTTCGAAGAAATATATTCACACTAATGTTTTCGAGCTCCTTGAGCTCGATAACAGCGGGAAGTTTTGGGGCTGGCCCGCAGAGCCAACCGACGCCCAGATTTTTTTTTTTGTGGAATCATAACATTTTTTGAAATAATTTAGATATGATCGAATAATGTATGATTATTCAGAATAACTGATTTTACAATGATTTATAAAATTTTATAAAGTCTATAAAATTTTTTGATTTAATGCATGTATAAATGTTAGAAAGTATGCAAACTTTTTTCAAATTTCTTAGAAATACATTAACAAGACCAAAAGCAGAATGACAGCAAAAAAATTGTGAAGTCTCAACAATAAATTAAGTTATAAAAAAACTGAGATAGAAAAATTAAAAAATTTTTAGTTATAACTTGTGTTATGTTTTGGGAAATTACCCCAAATTAATTAAAAATAAAAATAATTTTTAATTATTTAATTTAATCCATTAATGTCCAGGTTTGGCCTCGTTAGAGTGTCTATAGACCCCTGGTGGGCCGTGGTCGTCGATTATTTTATTAATTATTAATTTTAATTGTGTTTCGCGATCTAAAATATATTTTCGACCCGGTCTCCATATTATTTATTATAGCAGCAGGTGAATGGATGGAAAATCGGCAGGAAACTTGAAGGAAACCCGAACTGCTATTGAGCGCTCAAGGTTATAGGACAGGGTGGAACTGCTAGTAAGCGCTTGCCCCTGGGTATTAATAGCGCTATGGATAGGTCATAGTGTAGGTAAAAATATTGGGGTGCCAATTGGCACCCCGCAATAAGGTTGAATTAATTTAGAATTAATTATGGAGTTTATTAACTATATAGAGAGCAGAGGTTCGAGCTCTATGAGCTCTCTCGAAGGACTGACTATTTTGTCGTTATAAAAAATATAATAGAGGCAACAGAGTTGAGAAAATGTTGACGCTGCATCTCAGGTTGCCTGTGAGAGTCGTCGTGGTCCGGGTCTCATGCATCGTCATCTGCTTTGACTACCCGCGAGCCACGGCGACTCTCTTATCGTAACCGATTTCCGTTACATTGCGTAAAATTAATTTAATAAAAATAAGTAATTTAATTTAATCAATAAAATATTACGGGAACGTAACACTTATAAGTTTAAAAAATTTTAACTTCTGATTTTTTTTAATTTACCAAAAGAAGTCATTATCGCTCCGATATTAGTGGGTATACTACTAATGGTCTCTTCACTCTATGAACAATAACATAGTTTACTACAATGCTAATAACAGAATGTCTTTAATTTTCTTAAGTTCATTTGAATTTAAATAGATACAATTAACTTGTCTTGTCAAGTGTGTGATACAGCACTTTAAATAACAGCTCAGACCTCGGACCAGAAGGACCCGATTTTAAATCCATGAATCGGCAGGATTTTTGTTTTTTTTTTTTCTTGACAATTATTGTATATATTACTTTATAAAGTTATATATTATTATATAAAATTATCTAAAACTATATAAAATTAGATAAAACCAAAACTCATATCTAATTTTATCGGGTAGAGTGTTTCGAATTTCCTATTATCTTGAATCTTTTTGCATCTTATTTCTAGAATGGAAAATTACTGAATAGTATTCAAAATTTTGAGTCGCCTTATATCATTATGGATCATATTTTTAGGATTTAGAAGTATTTGGTAGTATTTAAAATTTTCAATCTTCTTAAATCCTAATTAATCATATTTTTAGGATTTACAAGCATTTGACAGTATTTAATAGTTTAAATCATTTCAAATCCTGTTAAATCATATTTTTAGAATTAAATAGTATTTAACAGAATTAAAAAATTTGAATCATATTGAATCCTTCTGAATCATATTTTCAGGATTCGATAGCATTCATGAAGATATAAACTTTTTAATCCTGTCAAATACTTTTTTTTAATCAGGGCTCCGAACGATACGATAAAAATTCATTTTGAAAAAAAATGCTGTCGATCGGTTGTATCGACATTTTATCGATTTTTTTTATCCAAACCGGACTGAAAAAATCCATTGGTTTATAACTTAAATTAACAACAACAAAAAATCTGGGCGTCGGTTGGCCCTGCGGGCCAGCCCCAAAACTTCCCGCTGTTTTCGAGCTCAAGGAGCTCGAAAATATTAGTATAGATATATATTTTCAAGCTCTTCGAGCTCGAAAATGCTATTACATGCGATTGATTTTTTATGATCTTTCCAAGCTCTAACAAGTTACGTTTGATGCTGAAATTTGTAAATTTAAGAATCGAAAATCATTAATGAAGAAGCGGTTTTTAAAATTTAATTTCCGACTATGTTTAATAAAATATGTGTATTGAGGCAGAAATTAATGCCAGGGATCAAAATCAAAATTTAAATAAGTTTTGACTCATGTCAGAAAAAATAAAATATGGAATATCTGCGAAAAATCTTAAAAAATGTGTTTTTTCAATTTTTTTGTTGATAATATGATTTAAACTACAAAACAAGTTAGATGACATTATATGATGATCAAATGAAACTATAAAGAGGAAGAGTTGGTATGAATTCAGCCACATTTTAGCACATTATATTATGATTCATCCGGAAACAATAACATTTTATGTTATTTTCTTAAGTTTCAAACTCCGATATCTTTTGAACTAATTAACCGATTTTGACGTTTAAGGTGTCAATCGACGCGCCTCATTAAGTTCTAGAGCCGATTGGAATTTGAAATCGATCGGTTTAGCCGATTCAAAGATATTTGGAAAAACTCGTTTTTCACCATTTCTTTCTCCCGCGATATCTCTCGAACAAATAAACCGATTAAGATGGCTAAGGCGGCAATCGACGCGTTTTAAAAAATTCTAGATTTTGGAGTCAATCATTCGAGTCGTTCCTGAGAAATCACTAAAAAACTAAAAAAAAATTTTTATATTCTTTGTAATTCGCAAATATTTTCGAGTCTACTTAATCAAATGATCTGAAATTTTCAGGAAAGTTGATGGCAAACAAGCTGTTTCGATTACCGCCTCAATCATCCAAATCGATTCATTAGTTAAAAAGTAACAAAGAGATTACACACACGCGCGCGCGCACACATACACATACACACTCGGACATTCGGACACTCGGGCACCATTCTGAAAATAGTCAGAATAGCTTCCTAGGTCCTCAAAACGTCAACATCTGATGAAAACTCGATTTTCGAAAATCAGGATTAAAACAATAACTTCCCGAATTTCTGAAAATTTACAATTTTCTTAGCGGGAAGTTAAAAAACGCCTCTGGACGATACGATAGAAATTTGTTTCGAAAACAATGCTGTCGATCGGTTGTATCGACATTTTGTCGATTTTCTTTTTTTTTTTCATCTTTCAATTTTAATGTAAAAAACTTAAAAAAAAAAACTCGATCCAAAATATAGAACTATTTTGGTATTGAGAAGGATTCAGAAAGATTCAAAAATTTCAATTAATTTTAATTATTTTCAATCCTAGACGTGATATGAAATGTGAAACTATTTTGCTATTAAAAAAGATTCAGAAAGATTCGAAAATGTGAATTCATATTAATTTATTTCAATTCAAGTCATAATTGAAAATATGGAACTATTTTGGTAAAGGTTTAGATAAATTAAGAACTTTCAATTTATTGTAATTTTTTTCAATCCTTTACATAACCCGAAATGGAAACTATTTTGTTATTGAAGAAGATTTACAAAGATTAAAAAATGTGAATTCATTTTAATTTATTTTAATTTATTTCAATTCAAGTCATAATTAGAAATATGGAACTATTTTGGTATTGAGAAAGATTCGGAAAAATTGAAAACTCTCAATCAATTTTAATTCTCTTCACAGTCGATCCAAAATATCGAACTATTTTGGTACTGGTAAGGATTCAGAAAGATTAAAAAATGTCAATTAAGTTTAATTCTTTTTAATCCTACACTCGATAAAAAATGATGATTGAGAAGGATTCAGAAAGATTAAAAATATCAATTCATTTGAATCTTTTTCAATTCCTCAGAAGTTTAGAAATTCTTATATTATTTTTGGATTCAATAGAATTGAAAAGTATTAATTTTATGTCCAGATGAAAATCTTGTGGTATAGAAAGTATTCAAAAGTATTCAATTCTCATCTCTTTCAATCTTTTTCAATGAGTATTTTTAATCAGGGTGTTGTTATTTCTAGTTTAAGTGTCTTATCATTGTAGTATAAGTGATATTAATTTATAAGTTACCAGTTATAACAATATAAGAAAATTATTATGATTTATTATTATTTTTAACTTCTCGCTAAGAAAATTGAAAATTTTCAAAAATTCGAGGTTATTGGTTTCGGTCCGATTTTCGAAAATCGAATTTCTATCAGATCATGACGTTTTGAGGTTCTAGGAAGCTATTCTGACTAATTTCGAGATGATGTCCGAGTGTATGTATGTATGTATGTATGTATGTACGTACTTACGTATGTATGTACGTACTCACGTATGTAAGTACCCTTGTAGGAAATGACGATGGGCCTAGGCTTGGTTGAGGCTTAGCCCAATACTTGCTAATTCTGGGCAAAGCTAGAAATTCAAGCCTGGTCCAAGCTCGTTTGAGTATAGGGATGATAACTTCATGCCAGGCCTGACACTTTATCCTGGCCCAATATCGAGTACCAGTATTGTGCCGAGGCTGCATCTAAGTATTGGCCCAATATCGAATGTCATTATTGTACCAAGGCTTTTGATAAATAATAAAGCAGCTATATACTTAAAAATAAATTGAAAAAAAAAAAAAAAAAAAAATTATATCGATAATCATGTGCGTAATGGTAAGATATGGAGGTAAATTTGGACATAGAGAAAATGAGTAAGCCGATGGGAATAATTTTTTTTGCATTTGCTGGGTCTCGAACCTGGTCCTTCATGGCTGCTAGGCAAGTCTCGTATCCACTAGGCTGTGAGGCTATTCATAGAAGCCGGAGGTTTTTAAGTACTATTTGTTATTTAGCTGTCTTATAATTATATGATATGTGAAATTTTGAAATAATATAAGATCATGATATTTACTGCTTAAAGTTATTTGAACTCAAATAAAAAAATAATTATTAGCGAACTCGAACAAATTTGACAGAAAATTGACTCGTAGGCCGCAATTATCAAACCAAGACTTGGTAGTCGAAGATTGGCAAACTCTTGGGCCAAGATTAACAAACCGAGGCTGAGGAGTTGAGGATTGACAAGCTCTTGGGCCAAGACTAGCAAATCGAGGCTCGGTAGTCGAAAATTGGCCGAATCTTGGGGAAGACGTCCAGTGGACAGGTTCCAATTGGAAATTTAACCGATAGGACATATCCCAATAACTCAGATCCCTGTTACCTGAATTACCAATTACTAATAATCCCGATGACCCAAATTTCCAATCACGTAAAATCCTGATCACCAGTAATTTCAATTATCAATACTACCGATTATCCAAATTTCCAATAATCCAAAATTTCGATAGTTTAATTTTTCGTTAACCAGAAACATTTGTGACAAGACATTCCTATTGTACAGGTTTCGTAAGCTCAAAGTCGATTTCTTTGTTACATAACAAAGAAATCCACTTTGAGCTTTGTTATATAACAAAGGAATTGACTTTAAGCTTACGAAACCTGTCCAATCAGAATGTCTTGTCATCAATATTTCTGGTTAACGAAAAATTAAACTATCAAAATTTTGGATTATTGGAAATTTGGGTAATTGGTGGAATTGGTAATTGAAATTACTGGTGATCGGAATTTTAGGTGATTGGAAATTTGGGTCATCGGGATTATTAGTAATTGGTAATTCAGGTAATAGAGATCTGGGTTATTGGGATATGTCCTATCGGTTGCTTTTCCATTTGGAACCTGTCCAATAGACGTCTTCCCGAATTCAAGCTACTGCCGTATTCCGAAGCCAATTTAAAGGACAGTATTATCCAGCTAAGGCTTGCCAAAAACTTTTCGTTAAGGCTGAGCCGCACCTAACGAAATCCTGAATTTAAGAATTCTAATTACTTTTTGAATATTTATGGGACTCGGATGATGAAAATCTTCTGAGGAGGTTTGTCTTCTGCTTTTAGTCGGAAGCTAAGAAAATTGCTGTTATGATAATTATTTAATAAATAATTAGAATTCTTAAATTCAGGATTTCGTTAGGTGCGGCCGAGCCTTAAGTTAGCCGTAAATGTTTCACTGCAGAACTTGCAGGGTAAGGTGAGGCTATCAGGGGAGTAATCCAGTACTGCCAGAACGTGCGATATTTTTACCCCCTCCTGCCATTACACTCCATGCTATTTTACCACGGGAAGGGTTAAAAATATCGCACGATCTGGCAGCACTGGAGTAATCCCTGATAGCCAAGTTGGCGAGAGACTGGCGTCAAACTTACAGCCGCAACTGGACACCAAGTTGGCCGCAAAAGTTGATAGACACTTCTGAGAAAGTTGGTGGCAAAAGTTGGTTGCAAAAGTTGGCAATCATAAGTTGACGGAAAGTTGCCTTTGTGATGTCCCATCGCGATTCACCTGCCCGATCGAAATGACCCCTCGCGGAATTAAGAAAGAAACCCTTACGCAGGTTACTCAAATATAATTATATATATATATGGGCAGATCCATTACTTTTCGACGAAAGTGTGCGCAATATCAATTCGAAATCTTTAAAAAATTTCAGAGATTACACATCATTCGATTTCCAAACAGCCCTGAAAATTTCAACTTTGGTTTTAATCTGGTTTCGGAGCTATGAATTTTTAAAACTGTCGAATTTTCAACTTCAAATGATGTTTTTCGGACTTTTACCATCAGTTTTATAATTTTGCGGTATCAATTTATACTTTTTCGAAATCCCAAAATGGAGAAAAAGGCTAAATGAATTCGTCATATGTAAAAATAAACAATCAAGACGTCTGATTTTTTTGCGAGTTTTATTAGCTGTTTTTAACTTATTTAAATTTATATATTTTTTTGCACTCATCAAACGCATTTTGACAACTGAGATTAATGTCTAACTATAATAAGAGACCCTATCCAAAAATTCCCATAGAATCCACTCAACTGCGATAAAAACCGCATAAAATCCTATCGACTGTATTGGTTTCTATGCGGTTTTTGTCGCAGTTGAGTGGATTCTATGGGAATTTTTGGATAGGGGGTGTTCACTTAGTGTTCTGATTAATTAATACATTAAAGCGAAAAAATGAATATGATCATCTTAAAATTCTAAACTACTCATTAAAAACATTATATTTAGTCGTTTGAAATCCAAACTTAGAAAACCTACTTAGGTATGTTCACTGACGTATTACAATTTATGAACGTAAACAATGCAAGATATGTTGACTGTTGTTAAGCACGGACTCTTTGACATATTATTTACAATAAATGAGCGGGAAATCGAAAACAAGGCGCAGTAGGTTATTGACTAAAATGAATATGATATAATTATTGCTGAAAGTGTAAAAAATTAATTAGGAATATATTTTTGAAACACATAAAACAAACATGAATTTGTTAAGAATTCGAAACAGAAAAAAATCAGACGTCTTGATTGTTTATTTTTACATATGACGAATTCATTTAGCCTTTTTCTCCATTTTGGGATTTCGAAAAAGTATAAATTGATACCGCAAAATTATAAAACTGATGGTAAAAGTCCGAAAAACATCATTTGAAGTTGAAAATTCGACAGTTTTAAAAATTCATAGCTCCGAAACCAGATTAAAACCAAAGTTGAAATTTTCAGGGCTGTTTGGAAATCGAATGATGTGTAATCTCTGAAATTTTTGAAAGATTTCGAATTGATAGAAAAAAATTGTGGGTATCTGAAAACAGCGATTTTGAAGAAATCAATCGGCTTTATATGGCGGTATTTCGAAGACAGCAGCAATTAGCAAAAAATAGGGTAGAAATCAATAGAGCATACTTCAACGAAAAATTTGAGCTCTTGATCATCTCATTACTCAAAAAATTATAGATTTAAGAACACTTTGAAAATTGGAAAAAAATTATTTAAACAGTCGCCCAGTTAGAAACCTATAGCTAAGCCGGAATTAAGTTCAAATCAACAAGTTATTTTTTTCTTGAAAATATCATGTTAACAGAGAAAAAGGCCGTCTTGATCGAAGCTTTAAGTTATATAGAAGCTGAGGTATGAATATTTGAAAATGACTGAAAAATCAACTTTTTTTAAATTTCAAAAAATTCTCCAGCGGCTGGATTTGATCGCATCGAGCTGAAATTTTCAGAATCTTTTCTTTTTTTAACCTACTTTTGAAAACAAAATCGGGGTTGAAATCGGTGACTCACGTGCGCACACTTTCGTCGAAAAGTAATGGATCTGCCCATATATATTTTAAATAAATCGTGGGAAAATCTTGGGTTTTTTCGGGGACTTGAAATAATAAAACATCTGGTCCATCTGGTCAGTCGAGGCTCATCTAGAATAAAATTGTAAATGTTTGTCATATTGTTAAAGTAAGGAACTTATGTCTGAAACCTTTTAAGCACATTGTTCGCTAGAATTAAGAAAAAGTTTTGTAGACGTTTGAGTTAGTTATTTATAAATATTTTGTATTTTTCGTTTTAAGTAATTTTAAGATTCAAGTACCCTACCATAAATCTCAGCAAAGAAATTTCTTAAAACCTTTAAATAAAAAACTTGAAGAATGGAGGGTAAGCCGATTAGAGACCGCAATAAAACTCGAGCGGTCCAAGCATCGGTAAGGGTGGAAGCCTTGGACTTAATGTCGGGAAATACCAAATACCACATGACTCCAGATAATGTAGCAGCTGTTGAGAAGGTCGACCAAGCGGCGGAACGGAAGATTCAACTTCGAGGGGCGGAGATAGTCTCTGCGACGTCATGAGGTCCCGACTACGTCCCCACAACAGCCAATGAGGGAAACTCATCCCGCCATGGTATCCAAGGATGACGCCCCTTCAAACTTAGAGTTAGAATAATTTTTAAGATAAAATTTGTAAGTTAGAATAAGCCAGAAGCTCGAGCGGGACTGTTGCACTTTGTATAAAACCAGAATACATTTTTCAATTAAATTGTTCAAATTTAAATATAAGCATTTTGTATTGAAAATCCTTCCCCAATCTACAATCGATCTAACAAAGCTGAGTATTCAAATACTCCCGGGCGAAATAACTCAATATAGATAATTTAAATTATGGTGAATTAATTAATCAACCTCCCGATAGGTGGAGACATACCTTCAATTTGCTCAGAAATCTGCATTCCAGTTGCGACTCCATACTGGCGCCAACTCTCTCAGAAAGTTAGCGGTAACCTGTAGCCAAACTATACAAAAGCTATCTATGCGGTTTTTGTCGCAGTTGAGTGGTTTCTATGGGAATTTTTGGAAAGGGAAGTTGGCGCAAAAGTTGGTACTTCCAAAGTTGATTAGAGATGCAGAATGATCGTCATTTTTATTTTCGGTCTGGGCACGGTCATGAGACCGTCACATAATTTTAAAATAATTCTGTAATGCTGGAATGACCGTTACGTTTCAAACGGTCACACAAATTTCGTCCTTTGCATCTATATAGACGTTTTTGACATAATTTTTTAATAAAACATTTTTTAAAAATCGATGCAAAACTTACGGTCACATTCAAAACCGTCATGAATTTGGTCATTTGCATCTACCCTAATAGCCACTTTAGCTTGAAATTGAGGGTAATTTAATGTTGAAATTACCAGAAATCTGCTGTCTGAATTTGCCGACAATTTCACAGCAAAAGTTGAAAATAAAAGTTTGCAGTTAATTTTTCTGCAATTTATACCCTGATAGCCAAGTTGGCGAGAAACTGACGAGAAACTTGCAGCCGCAACTGGACACCAAGTTGGCCGTCAACAGTTGGTCCCTCCAAAGTTGATAGACATTTTCTGAGAAAGTTGGTGGCAAAAGTTGAAAATCCAATAAGTTGACGGTCACTTTCTGAGAAAGTTGGTGGCAAAAGTTGGCAATCATAAGTTCACGGTAAGTTTCCTTTCAATTTTCTCAGAAACTTGCATTCCAGTTGCAGCTCCATAGTGGCGCCAACTTTCTCAGAAAGTTGGCGCCACTATGGAGCTGCAACTGGAATGCAAGTTTCTGAGAAAATTGAAAGGAAACTTACCGTCAACTTATGATTGCCAACTTTTGCAAGCAACTTTTGCCACCAACTTTCTCAGAAAGTGACCGTCAACTTTGGAGGGACCAACTGTTGATGGCCAACTTGGTGTCCAGTTGCGGCTGCAAGTTTCTCGCCAACTTGGCTATCAGGGTATCAGGGAAACTTTTACGAAAAAAAACAGTCGGTAATGTTCATTCTTACCATTTCAGAAGGTAAGCAAATTTATACACAAAATTGTCTACAATTTGAGGGTAAAATATACTTTAAAATTTTTCAAGTTAAATTAACGATAAATTGACATAGAATTTGCGTAAAAATTAAAGACAATTTTTTTCTAGTCAATTTTTGAAGTAAATTTGCATTATAATTCAGGCAATAAATTTACTTCAAATTCAATAGCAAGTTGCATACAAATTGTCGTAAAAAATGGAAAAGTCTGAAGTTGACGGAAATTTGACGAAAAATTCAACGAAACTTTTGTACAGTAAACTTTTGCGCAAGCAAACTGTGCAATTAGGGTATATAGGCGTTTGTGACGAAAATTTTCAATTATAATTTATTCTCAAATAAAAACTTTAAAGGAAATCGATCATTATATTACCGAAATTTACCGAGATATTTTAGTTTTTGCTTGTACAGGTTATCATTTTAAAGACGAATAAAAATAATTTTTTCATGTACCATTTTAAAATTGTCTTTTAAAATAACTCTCAACCATTAAATGATGCAATAAATATGAAATGACATAAATCATATAATTATTATCACAAAAGTTTCTTTATTTAATAGTTATTATTACATCTTTATCTTTAAGATTTCATATAGCTTCATATTTAAGGTTAATAACGATACCTTTTTTTCAAATAAATAATATTTTTTATCTTTTAGAGAATATTTGTATAAATTTTAATTATTTAAATCATTGCATAAAATATATTTTCATCTAGCTTTCAAGCATTAAATATTAGTATTTATATATATTCACTAGATGGCAGCATTTTCGCTGGCTTGGTCCGTCATTTAACAAATGGTCATGCAGCCAGAAATTAATAAATCTTAAGTTGACGTATATTTGCCGTCAAATTGTAGAGAAAAATTTGCTCAAGAATTAAAAATTCCCCGATCCAAAAGCTCTCATAGAATCCACTCGAATTGGTCAAAAACCGCATAGAATCCAATACAATTCTATTAGATTCTACGTGGTTCTTGACCCATTTGAGTGGATTCTATTGAAATTTTTGGATAGGGTTAACTCACCTGAAGCATATGAAAGCTAGAGGTACCTCTACCCTTCACTAAAACTTGCGACCAGTATTTTTCTGTCTAATACCGGTTGTAGATTTCGGCAAGTTGACGACAATTTCAGGTCAAAGTGGCTATTCGGAACTATACGCGTACACGTGCTTGGTCAAAAACGTTACTATGTAGATGAGAAAATTACTCTGCAAAGTAAGATCACAAAATAAAAATTTTTATCTTAAAAAAAGATAAATCTTATCTTTTTCTAACACAGCCATTTTTATGAAAGAGGTTCCGGCAAGTGGAAAAAAAAGCACTACCAAATTTAATCACGTAACTAAAAATACCCAATGCATCTACAAATATAATTTTAATATTTAATGAATGAAATAAATATTATCAGCATTTTTCTAAATTAAAGACAATTTTTTTTACCAAGCAACAGTAAAAAATGTTAATAATTTTTTTATTAAAAAACTACAACAGTCGGTAACAACCGTGAGCCAACTCCGCAAGAAAACTTTACTGTCTCGGGTACATCACAATAATTTATTCAACAGTGATAGAATTTGGTTATGTTAAATATAACAAGTAAAGTTGATTTCAACTACTAAAACTTTTTTTTAATGATCTTTAATAAAGTTATCACATCGAGCTTTTTGATTAATTATAAAATTTTGCATTGATATTAAAATCCTTATTATACATTAGTATTTTTAATTAAAGTATTATGGTATTATGATGTGTAATTACGTCCAAGTTGTACTTTTATTTGTGGTCTCGGAAGCTGTCACGAATTTACCAAGTAAGTTAATATTATTAAATAGTAATGATGATTAATACGTTTGTAAAGTATTTACACAGTCTTATAAAGAATATGTATATTCTTATATGGGAATGAAACTTTCAGCATCTCTCATTTGTTTTTTTTTTCCTTTTGCTGGTTACCCAGCTAGCCTAAGGAAGCGCTCCCGTACAGCCAATAATGGCTTGCAGGCAAGATCCTCACGATCCCCACTAATGAAGGGTAGAGGTACAATCAGCGCCATGTATTCATACCGTACCTTGTTACAAGCGTACCTTTTACTTTTCTACTTTTAGTACTCTACCAACATACAACTCTCTTAAATAGATTTCTGTACAGGGCCGGCTAAATACCTAAGGTTTCCTTTTCAATTATTTAAGTAACTAAAAAGAAAAAATTATAATTACCTAAATAAATGAAAAGGAAACCTGTACAACCACTGTAGTGCTCGTTGACGCCATTTTCTAGTCATTGTTGTTTTTAATATCATTATCATTATTATTGTATTTTTGTTGAAATTTAATGGTAGCGCCACGCGATTGCTGGTGGTAAGATACAAAATCATTCATATAACTTAGTTTTTTTTTTCGAGAAGAGAAATGTTGAAACTGACTTTGGTCAACATAGAAAAATTTTAAAATAGAAAAATTTTTTCATAGAATTGTTGTGTCATAGAGATATGCAGAATAGATAAATATTGAGGAGAGTTGTATAGTTATAGAGAAATTCCATAATATAAATATGATAACACCTAATTCTAATATATTATAATAAATTTTGTAGAGACTTAATTTTCATAGAGATATATAATATAGAGATATTTTGGACATGAATTATTTTAGCATATATTTATATTTAATAGAATAAGTTTACATAGAGATAATTTTACATAGAATTATTTTGCAACATAAATATATTTAATATTGATATTTTCGCATAGAAATCTATTCAAGAGAGTTGTATGTTGGTAGAGTACTAAAAGTAGAAAAGTAAAAGGTACGCTTGTAACAAGGTACGGTATGAATACATGGCGCTGATTGTATATAGTCTCCATAGAGTTAAGGATCACTCTCTGTGTATTTAGAGTGTCCATAAAATCAAGTAAAATTAAGGTGGCGCTGCTTTAGCAAAATGACCGGCAGGTATACGACTCAGCCATAAGCGATCCTACCAAAAATAAAACTCTTCCCAATTGAAGTCGGCCGCATCATACCTACCTAGAAAATTCCCGCTCCAATAAAATATCTACCATCTCAAAATCTCTACCAATGAAAAAATCTACCATGATATAATCATTACCAGAAAAAAAAACACATTCAAGTTGCATTTATGAATAAACTAAACTCTACCGTTTTAAATCCCTACCATCACTTTTAGAATGTATATTTCAAATACAATAAATTTATTTTTAATTAATTGGGAATTATTTAGGAAGATTTATGAATATGACTATTATTTAGGACTAACTAGTTAATGAGTAATAAGCATTTGGAATTTTAAAACTAAAGCAATTCATAACTTTCTTCCCGAATAGTTTACTATTAACTAACTAAAAAGTCGTGTTATAATTATATTTTGTATTATGCGCACTAAACGCTCAAACAATATTAAATAATTACCAATTAATTAATTAGTGCTGAATAATAAAATTATATTCCTAAATCTTCTCAAATGATTTCCAATTAATTAAAAATAAATTTATTGTCTGTAAAATATACATTCTGAAGTTGATGGTAGGGATTTCAAACGGTAGAGTTTATTAATAAATGCAACTTGGTAGTGATTATATCATGGTAGATTTTTTTAAAAATCTAGCCTTTGTATTTGTCCTCATTGTCAATTTTTCAAGGAATTTTGTCATAACCTATCATAATTAGTTGAATAGAGTTCGAAAATACCATTCGTTGAAAAATTTTTATATGTATGTATATATATGCGTAATATAACCAAGTTTTGAGGACACGATTGCGGCTACAATTCTTATCAGATCTTAATGAAATTTTTCACACTTATTCTATGGGCGATTATCACGGTTAAATTCGAAGATGGGCTAAATCGGTCAATTAGTTTAGTAGTTATGGCTGTTTTGAATTTGTAGAATTCATATAATTTTAAAACTAATACTCATAGACAATTCCCGTACAAAGTACCTGAAAGCTGGATTAGTAAGCTTTAATTTATGACCTCAACCTTTATGCTTTAACCATTTCTTCTGATAATGTGATGGCCTTGAAAATTTTAATGGAATCAAAAAATGTTGAAAATATGGTTTTCATTCAACATAACTTATGCATTTCTGATTATAATGCAGTTTCTTCAGTTGTATTTTATTGTGAAGAAAATAACCTGTAAATATCACAGCTATTTTATAGTCGTCCCGATGAAAGCTTGGGATTTTTTTCCCACCAGTTTTTTCCCCCACCACCATATTATTAGTACGAGCACATGCGCAAAGCCACTAAAACCAACATTTAAAGGTTGGGAGAAGGAATCGTGATGGGAAAAAAATCCCAAGCTTTCGTCGGGATGACTATATACTTTAAAAGTATTTTTTTTATTATTAATGATGTATCAAATGTACCTCTACGCCCTATGATTATCACTGGTCTTGCCATTACAACAGCACCCACAGTTCTTATCGCATCTAAATGAAATTTTCTACTCAAATTCTATAGACGATTACCATGATCAAGTTCGAAGACGGGCTGAATCGGTCGAATAGTTTTGAATTTATGGCTGTTTGGAATTTTCATGATTTTTCGTAAAAATCAGTTTTTAATCACTGTTAAAGCTTATATAACTTTAAAACTAAAACTCATAGACTACATTTCTATTAAGAAACTTAAAGCTTATTTAATAAGCTTTAATTTTTTACCTTAAGTTTTATGTTTCGACTATTTCTTTCGATAATTTGATAGCCTTGAATGTTTGGACAAAATCAAAAAAATTAGAAAATATGGTTTTCATTTCGGATAACATGTATTTTTCATCATAATTCAATTCCGTCAATTATTTTATACTGTGAATAAAATAATCTGGGAATTTCACAACTATTTTATGGATTCAGAGTATTTCTTTGATGACTTACGATGTTTCAAACATACCTGTACGCCCTGTGATTATAACTGGTCTTGTCATCGTGAATGTGCTTACAACCCTTATCGGATCTTAATAAAATTTCATATACTTATTATGCTCTCTCGTGCATGACCACGCATGCTCATGGCTGGCAAATATTCAGGCATGATCATACTTGAGCAAGCATAATCATGTTTGAACAAGCATGATCAGTCCTGATCAAGCACAATCCCTAGAATTATTAAAAAGAAAAAAGAAAAATAATGATAATTCAATTTTAAATTAACTTATTTTGTTAGTATTGATGTATAGTTAATGTTTACTGGCTGAAAAGTGTTATTCAAATTTCACCCGTGACAGGTCTCGAACCCACGACCGTCGTGTTATGAAGCACGTCCGCTGTCCACTAGGCTGACCTGTCCCGTTCGGTTAACGACGATTCTTAAAATCATGAAAATTCAGGGTCGTAAAAAATAAAATATTTTTTGAATTCAATCTTGATTTGGTTATTAGGTATTTTTTTAATAATAAATGAAAAGAATTCTAGTTATATATTACAAGCAAATTATAAATTAAATTAATCTTAATTATTAATTGAAAAAAAAATATATGCAATTGCATTGACTATCATTATCAATTTCGCAGGAATTTAGTAATGCAATTCTTCAATCAATGAAAAAAGAAAATTTGTAATTAATTCTATTTTAATTATTTTTTAAAAACAAGAAGATAAATTTTAACCCGTCAGCACTCAGGTGAGCTTTCCGGTAATCTTTACTCTCGTGATGAGAGATTTGCTCACGCTCTATGCGCATGCGTCTAACATCTCGCGCGCTTTGGCGCACTTGTAACGGAGGATAAGTTTAAATGTTACGATGTATACCGAGTGTGGCCAAACAGCTATTCACTTACAAAGACACACGAACTGGCCCGAACGTTACCGAAAGTAATTTTTTTTTTGTTACACCTATAATCCCGTGATGAGAAGAATGCTCACAATTTCCGACGCGCATGAGAAAAATATTTTTTTATAAATTATATACAATATTAAGGCATTTCAAAAGTTCATAATTTGGATAAAGATAAAATTACTCGAAGGTAGAAAAACTTTTCCATTTGAAAAAAAAAAGTTATCATTCTTTTTAATCGAGCGTGAGTAAAATGCTCATAACGTGAGTGCTGACGGGTTAATTATCAATTGAACCAGAAATTATAAATTAAATTTATTTTTATTATCGATACGAAAAAAATAAAACTTTAACTACTAACGTCAAGATAAAAATGAATGTTTAATTATGGAAAATTTTTCATAAAAATATTCGATTATTATTGGTTAAAAACTTTGATTAAATCTGATTGAAGCTCGATCGGATTTCGATTGTATTTTTTTGCATGATCAGACATGAAACGTATGAGTCATTCTTGACCGTGCATGATTCATGCATGACCATGTCTGATCTTGTCTGAATCAAGCATGATCATGCATGCTGATTTTACCCCGGGCTGTCAAAAAAATCTATATGGGAATCCAGCCTAGATTTCTATGTGAGTTTCCACAAAGCGTTTTCAGATGGATTCCCATATAGTGTCCTATATAGTAATCCAGCATAGATACCGATATAAACTCTCATATGGGCTCCTGCGGGAACCTACACCATGCCAAAGCCATTTGAAAACTGTATGGAATCCCATATGGATTTTCGCGTCGATTTCCCATGGGAATGTGCGCTATGTCAAAATGGAAATCCACGTACCTACAGTTTCCTATGTGGATTTCCCATATAGGAATCCGGATACTCATAGTTTCCTACATGAATTCTTATATAAAACCATACTCTTCTATATTAATTCCTAAGGATTTTTATATAGATGCATACTTTTTTATATGATTCCTATGAGTTTCCATACAATTCCTCATAGATTTATTGATTAGGGTAGTGATGCATGACGAAGCATGACTTCACATGAGTTATACACGGTCATGTATGCTCAT
The DNA here is from genome assembly GCA_964016945.1 of Microplitis deprimator. NCBI lineage: Eukaryota > Metazoa > Arthropoda > Insecta > Hymenoptera > Braconidae > Microplitis > Microplitis deprimator. The sequence goes on along the minus strand of OZ024707.1, from coordinate 10,612,079 downwards.
GCCAAGTTACTCTCAATTGTGCATAACCCTTCTCTCCGTATCATACATTCTCATTCATGATCATACATGATAAAACCCGATTTTATATGGTATGTATGACGTTGCATAATTCGTGCAGCGTCATGAATGATCATTCATGATTGAGCTTGATCATGCATGATATTGCATGAATCTTGCGTGACTATTACTTCCTCATCATGCACGATTGAATATGATTTTACATGGTCATGCACGACAATGCATAATTCGTGCAGTGTCATGAATGATCATTCATGACTGAGCTTGGTCATGCATGATATTGCATGAGTCATGCATTACTATTCTTGCCTCGTCATACATGATCATGCATGATTGAACATGATTGCATGGCCATGCAAGAATAGTGCAAAGTAATGCCTGGACCATGCACGACCATGCATTAATCATGCATGGACAATGCACGACCATGCATTAACCATGCACGATCAAGCATGATCGTGCATGACAATTTTTTCCCGGGATGTCGTCATCAATCTCATTCAACGATTCGTTGTCAAGTTACAACGTTCCAAAGTTGAAAAAATTTTTTCCTTTATTTTTCCTTTAAATATAAATATCAAGGACTCATCTTTTAACAGGGTCTTTGTATAGGGATATTCTGTCGATTTTTCAATGTTCTTCAAGAAAATAAAAACGCCGATTTTTTTTAAACACTCACGTGGGTACCTGGATTCCCATTTTGGCATGGTGCAGATTGCCATGGGAAATCGAGGTAAAAATCCACATGAGATTCCATACGATTTCCATATGGATTTGGCACAGTGTGGATTCCAATAGGAACCCATGTGAGAGCCTATATCGGGATCTATGCTTAAATATTATATAGAAAACCATATAGGAATCCATCCGAAAACAACAAGTGGGTACTCACATAGAAATCTAGGCTGGATTCCCATATAGATTTTTTTCATAGGCCCGGGTAAAAATCAGGGTGCATGATCAAGCATGATCATGCCTGATTCAGGCCAAACCAAGCATAGTCAAACATAGATAATGCATGATTCATGCAAGATCAAACATTAAAACTATTCTCGAAAATTATTTCATCAATATCCATGATTAAAAACTCCGATTAAATCGACTGAATACGATTAAAATCCGATCGAGCTTCAATCGGATTTAATTGAAGTTTTTAATTAGGGATAATCATATATTTTTGATGAAAAACTGTATATAATTAAATCTTTATTTTTATTTTGACGATAGTAGTTAAAATTATCATTATTTTAATCGATACTTAAAATATATTAAATTTATGATTTTTGGTTCAATTAATGACTATAATTGATCTTTCTTTTCCGAAAAATAATTTAAATGAATTTAATTAAAAATTTTATTTTGAATTAATTAAAGAATTGAATTAATAAATTCTTTCCAAATTGATAATGAAACTCAATCTAATTGCTTTTTTTAAAATTAATAATTAAGGTTAATGTAATTGTTAGATTTGCTTGTAATTGATAACTAGAATTCTTTTCATTCATTATTCAAAAGAAATTTAATAGCCAAATCAAGATAGAATTTAAATAATATTTTATTTTTTACAATCCTAAGTTTTTTAAAGATGTTGGAATAGTCGTAAACTGAATGAGGTAGGTTAGCCTAGTGGACAGCAGACGTGCTTCATAACATAACGGTCATGGGTTCGAGACCCGTCGCGGGTAAAATTTCCAAAGTACTTTTCAATCAGTAAACATTAACTACACAATGATACTAACAAAATAAGTTAATTTAAAATTGAATTATCATTATTTTCATTTATTTTTTTAATAATTTGAGGGATTGTGCTTGTTCAGGCCTGGCCATGTCTGAATATTGGTCAGCCATGAGCATGCGTGGTTATGCACGAGAAAGCATAATCATGCCTAACCAAGCATGATCACGCATGCTCATAACTGGCCAATATTCAGGCATGATCGTGCATGATCAGATCTTACGATTTTTTCCCGGGCAGTTCCCAAATAATGAGTTAAGAACTAAAAATAACTTAATGATTGATCTTACTGTAACACTATCGTTATTTTACGGTGGAGGTACCGTAAGTTATGGTAGACCTACCATAATACTACCGTAAATCTACCGTATTATTAGATCCACCAGGAATTCTTAGGCTAGCTCAGTCACAGATCTAACTACACAGATTGTCAACAAATACAGTCGGCTCTGGACATTCGGCTGAGCCAAATTTTACTCAAGCAGCTCAGCCATACATTTGTGGCTATGCTGATTATTAATAGGTTAGCTCAGCCACAAATTCGTGGCTGTGCTGATTATGATTAGGCTAGCTCAGCCACAAATCTCTATTACGACCTGTCAGAGAATTTTTTTTTTTATAAATCTCGTACATCAATGCTGAATCTTACCATAGCCTCATAACATAGCTTCTAATCCTTCTGTCAATTTCGTACAGCGATCGTACCCTTTTTTACTGTGGCTGTGCTAGCTAATATATAGCTAGCACATCCACATATTTTATTAAAAAAAAAGAAAGCAATAAATTTTCGATTGCGGCAACTAATTAGCAACAAATTATAGCTATATTTTCCATATTTTTTTAGTTGATTGTGCCATCATGGCTGTGCTCGCTCTAGATAACTTTTGTTTTTGGTAGGGTCACTTATGGCTGAGTCGTATACCTGCCAAAATGACCTAAATTGAAATAAAGCGCCTAAAACTGTTAGAGTAAGCCAGAATTAAACGAAGAAAGATATAAATCTGGTTCGTAAGCGCGCGACTTTCAAAAATTTATAATATAAAATTTTGGAATGTCAAGAGAATAATGTTATTTCTGTCGTTGATACAATATATAACAATAATATTAAAATTTCGAATACTTTTTTCAGTCATAAGAACTCAAATACAACGCATAAAAAATAATGAATCAGAAAAAACAATTTTTTTTGTAAAGGGTTTGATTGTTAGGAATAATTAAAATTACAATCGAGTAAATAAATTTATTTCAAAACATCATTATTTATACTCAACGATTAATAAAAATCGCTGGCACTTATTGAAAAGCACTAAATCTTAAAAAACTCATGAACAAATTTAAAATTCGATTGTTCAATCATTATATTAGTTAAAATATGATTAAAACAATAAATCGTTGAAATTCAACAGGTAACGAGTTTGAAAAATCTAAATTTCCTACTGAAAATTTGGTTTAAATATACTTTGAACAATGATAAAACGTAAGAAGCATATTAAACGTAACAAATAATATAGCTTAAATAAACTTAAAGAAAAAATAATAATTAAAAGAATAATGACTAGCTTTTAACTTATTAACTTAAAAGTTATTTTTTAATCTAAGTATCTGTAAAAAAATAACACTTTATTAAATAATTAGTAATTATTAATTACTATTTTGTAATGCACAGAAAAGTTGCGTAACTGAATATTTGTACATTTCTAAAATATAGGAGTAACAGATCGTAACGACAGCTTACTTTTGATTAAATGATTCTGTTCTTTGAAGTGCATAGAAAATCAGTATAAATATTAGGGTGAGTCGAAAAACATTATTTTTTTTTGGGCACTACGAGAAAAAAAATTTTTTTAGTTTGGAATTTTTTAGCTTGGCAATAGCTCATTGTATAGATAAGCCCAGAATATGTTTTTGTAGGAAATTTAACGCTCTACGAAAAACGTGTCTTATTACACTAAAAAACTGATAAATTTATAGTTAAGATATTTTTAACTTCCCGCTAAGAAAATCGAAGATTTTCAAAAATTTCGGGAAGTTATTGTTTTCACCCCGATTTGCGAAAATTGAAATTCCAACAGATGTCAACGTTTTGAGGTTCTAGGAAGCTATTTTGACTAAATTCAAGATGATTTCCGAGTGTATGTATGTATGTATGTACGTACGTACGTATGTAAATATTCTGTAACTTTTGAACGGATGAACCGATTTTGATCGTCAAAGTGTCATTCGACGCGGCTTGTTAATTACTATAAGCACTGAAAATTTGAGCTTAATCGGTAAGGTACGTTCGGAGATATTTCAAAAATAAAATTTTTTCAAAAATGTTTTTTTCGAATAAGCTTTAATTCGCTCTATGGATTGATTCCAAAATCTAATCAGCTTTAAAACTTTATAAGCCGCGTCGAATGACACCTTGACGATCAAAATCGGTTCATTCGTTCAAGAGAAACCGTGAACGAAAGAATTTAAAAAAAAATTTTTTTTTAGTTTTTTTCGAAATTTCTCAAAAACGACTCGATAAATCAATTTTAAAATTTGATCAGCTCTAGAACTCAATAAAACGCGTCGATTGCCACCTCAATCGTTGCAATCGATGAATTCGTTCGAGAGATATCGTTAGAGAAAAAATGGTAAAAAACGTTATTTCTCAGAAACAAAGGCACTCAAAAGTATTTTTTTTAATACAAATAAATGGTAGAGTTAATTATGGAGGATTAGATTTCCGTTCATTACACACGTCCGGCCCACAAAAAAAAAGTGGTCTGTACCTTTGACCGAACGTACCTATCTTTATGTGTTTCGACGAGCTGGATCCAAATCTGAACTTAGTTCTGTCCGTACACCCTCAAAATTTTAAGTAAGTCCTTGTTTTATATCGTTTTTTAGAATAAAAATTTTTTTTTTCTCCTTACCTCACATTTACTGAATAGCTAACGCAAAAATGAAAGAAAATCCGAAAAAATTAATTTTTTCACTTTGAAGATGATTACACAATTTAAGGAACAAAACTTGTTCCTTTAATTGTTTTGTAAAAACTTTGAGCAATCGGTCCGGACATACGGTTCGATGGATCAATCTGAAAATTTCCAGGGTTTTTGGGGGTACATTAAGCTATAAAAACACCTGGCAACATTAACCTTTCCATCAAGATTTGCAAAGTAGCGATGAGTTGACTAAAAAACCAGAAAATGGCCATTTTTTGGGGTTTTTCAAATTGATATTAAGGATAAAAAAATTTTTTTTTCTTTAAAAGTCGAAAATGGAGCTTGTAGGAAATTTATTCAAGTTTCTCAAACTGCCCTTTAAATTACTGTGCGACCATTAGTTGCTGAGATATCGATAATCAAAGACAAAAGAAACCTTTTTCATTTGAAGGCTGATATCTCAGCAACAAATTGTCGTACAGAAAAACAAAAAAAAGCAAATTGTAGCTGAATAAATTTCCTAAACGAGCCATAAATTGTTTTTTTCGATAAAAATTTTTCCGGCCCCGTAGACCTAAAAAACAAAACTAAAAAATTTAGAAAAATTTTCTCTCGACCTATTTCTTATGATTCCGCAAAAACCGTGGTTCAGAAAATTATTTTGCTAAAAAATCTTTAAACTAGAGATTTCAAGCCTTAATTTGCTTTTTTTATTTTTTCGATACGATCATTTTTCACGAAAATACAGCCTTCCAAAAATCACTAAAAAATTTATAAAATTTTCTTGTTCCTTTAATTTTTTGGATAAGTGTATATAGCTAACATAGATATAATTATAGATAACTTATATATAATTTCATATAACTATAAATCAATAATTAATAAAGTAGATATAAAATTTTGTTGACTAAAAGTCTATCATGTATCAGATATAAAGTTTTGTTGACCAAGAATCTACCACGTATAAGATTTTTATTATTTGAAATTTATACGAAACTTACTTTTCAAGTCAATCTCTTAGGTCAACGGGTAGCGGGTTAAACTTTCGAGCGCGAGGTCCACGGTTAAAATCCTGCAAACACCCGAATTATTTTTTCTTTATTTATAGAACTAATCATATATAATAGTATATAGTTATACATAATTATATATAATTAGATAAGGCCATTTTTTATCTATAATTTTTTTCACCAGATGGGCATGAACAGACATGAACATACCTGATCAGACCTGAACATGCCTGGCCAGGTCTGGTCAGACCCGGTCATTTTTCATATCTGATCAGACCTGAAGACTCATGCCTGTTTATATCTGATCAGATATGATCATTTTAACCCGGGTAGGCTAAAAATTATTAACAATTATCTATTATCTTTCTATGCATGGCCATGTATGAAAATTGGCCAGGCATGGCCATATAAGTCCACGTATGACCATATATGCCCATGTATGAATATACAGGACCATGTATGGCCATATATGACCATGTATGTAAATTGGCCAGGTATGGCCATGCATGACCATACATAGCTTGATACGACTATATATGACTTGATATGACTATGTATAGAAATTTTAATTAATTTAAAAAAAAAATTTTTTTTTTTTAATTATTTCGCCGACGCAGAGATTATCAGATATGCGAACACTTAAATTTCTAATCGAATTGGAAATTTGTATTTCAGAGAAAAAACACTAGACTTGCTAATGACCGCACCCGCTTCAGTAGAATTCGAACCCGGGACCTTCCGTACGAGAGACCGATGCTTTGACGACTAGGCTATGCAAACGATAGTTACAACGAAGTTTAGTTGTGCTACGTAAGATTGAAAGAATGTAATCACTTTCTAAAAAGCGAATTATAATCATCAATATGTTTTTAGTGATATCAAAAAAATTTTCTATTTTTTTTTTACTACAACCTCCTGTTTATAAGTAATTGTAATAGTCAGCTCAAATTTTTTATTAAAAAAATCTGTATGTCTATATATGGCCATATATGCCCATGTATGAACTATACACGGCCATGCATGGCCATATATGTTTCATTTTCACGGGTATATATGGTTGAAATCATATTCAATATAGATTAACAGATTTCCATTTTAAGAAATGTATATCGTTCACGGAAAATACAATATAGTAATGGCAACTCTCTGGGATAGTGCTGAGTTCTATCTGTAAAAGAAACATTTCAGACAGTACTGTTCTATCTGTAAAAGGAAAATTTCAGACAGTACTGTATGCTCTCTAGACTGTATCCGCTACTTTCCGGAAAAAAAATTTTTTTCTTTTATTTTTCCTCGAAAACCTAAAAAAAAAATCAGTCTGTCAGTTGACCCTGCGGGCCAGCCTCAAAACTTCTCGCAGTTTTCGAGCTCCTTGAGCTCGAAAACATTGTCGAGAATACATTTTCGAGCTCTTCGAGCTCGAAAATACTTTTGAGTGCATTTGTTTTTGGAAAATAACGTTTTTTATCATTTTTTCTCCAACGATATCTCTCGAACGAATTCATCGATTGCAACGATTGAGGTGGCAATCGACGCGTTTTATTGAGTTCTAGAGCTGATCAAATTTTAAAATTGATTTATCGAGTCGTTTTTGAGAAATTTCGAAAAAAACTAAAAAAAAAATTTTTTTTAAATTCTTTCGTTCACGGTTTCTCTTGAACGAATGAACCGATTTTGATCGTCAAGGTGTCATTCGACGCGGCTTATAAAGTTTTAAAGCTGATTAGATTTTGGAATCAATCCATAGAGCGAATTAAAGCTTATTCGAAAAAAACATTTTTGAAAAAATTTTATTTTTGAAATATCTCCGAACGTACCTTACCGATTAAGCTCAAATTTTCAGTGCTTATAGTAATTAACAAGCCGCGTCGAATGACACTTTGACGATCAAAATCGGTTCATTCGTTCAAAAGTTACAGAATATTTACATACGTACGTACGTACATACATACATACATACACTCGGAAATCATCTTGAATTTAGTCAAAATAGCTTCCTAGAACCTCAAAACGTTGACATCTGTTGGAATTTCAATTTTCGCAAATCGGGGTGAAAACAATAACTTCCCGAAATTTTTGAAAATCTTCGATTTTCTTAGCGGGAAGTTAAAAATTTTTTACATGTATTTTAAATGGGAAAATTAACTTGCAAACCGCCAGCTCAATTCTTGAGATATCGAGCTGATTTTTTAGGAGGATTTTTTTTTAGGCCCCAAAGTAACTTTTGATACTATGAGACCTGAAAAAAAAATTCAGTTTTTTTTTTACACACCCTAATGGTCATACGTTTCTATGTATGGCCATACATGGACTATAAACGGCCATATATGTTTATTAAATTACGGACATGCATGGTCATGTATTGTCATACATAGCCTTGTATGGCCATATATGCCCATACATGGAACATATATGGACATGTATGTTTAATTTATCGTGGGCATTCATAGGCATAAATAGTCATACAAAGCCATGTATGGCCATACATGGCCTTGTATGATTCATATATGGCCATGCATGACTATATTAAAAAAGTTTGTTTGTCCATGTATGGCCATATATGCTCTATGTATAGCCATATATGCTCCATGTATGGCCATATATGTTCCATGTATGGCCATATATGCTCCGTGTATGGCCATATATGCTTCATATATAAACCATATACGGCCATGCATAGCCATGTATGATTCGCTTTTTACGGGTATTGAGTTAATAAATAAACAGTTAAAAATAATTAATGATGAAAAATTAATTATTATGTCAATAAACATTGATCAATAGTCTAGTCAACATGTGCTTTTGAGGTCAAAATATTTTATTCGCCTCGGAAAATTATGATCGAGGGGTCATTCGATTAGTTATCGCATCTAGAAACTTTTTGAAAAATTTGGAGTGGCGCTTGCAAAAATTAAAAAAGTTATAAACAATTTAGTAAAAAAAAAAAAGGGGGTTTCGTTTTTTGCAAATATCTCAAAAAGTATTCAAAATTTTTGAAACCTAAAAAAAGATCCAATAAGAGGAAGAAATTTCCTAAAAAAAAGTCCTACCTCCCCGAACTCTAGGACCAATATTTATAATTTTTTCAGAGGGTCGAAAATACGGCCGAAAACGGGAACTCTCGCTTGCGTAAGCTCCGCCCACTTTGGACCTTTAAGAAAAAAATATAATTTAAACTTATTAAGTATGAAAATTAAGAAATGAAAAAATTCAGGCACCTACAGGATAGATTACTGAACAAAAATCCGGCGATCAGAAATTTTTATCGTGATTTTTCAATTAGTTATCCATTAATTAATTAACAATTTGTTGTAGCACTAACATAAACATTGAAAGTGCAATAATTGTTAAACTATAAATCTGGGATTTTTCTCCTTTTAAGGAGCTATTTTACAGAGGCTATAGAATAGATTCCTGTTGGAAAAATTAAAAAATTGTTAATTTTCACTTTGTTATTAACAATTTACTTAAATTAAAAATTATAAACCTCGATTAAACATTGAAAAAAATATTTTTTTTTATAATATTGCTATTGGTCCGTTTCCTTATGATCATAAGCTACTTAAAAATGAATTTTAATAATTTTTATCCTATATTGTTTAAAAAATTGTTATAAACAAATGCGTTGTTTATAAGATAATCAAAAAAATTTTTTTTATAACATTATCTTTGATGAAAGTTTTGATTTTTTAAAAAAAAACCGTTTCTAAAAAAATTTTTTTTATTACTTAAAAACGCATTTGTTAATTAACTACTTTTTTTTACCACTTGTTATGAAAATTAAGGAACCATTTTTTTTTTTAATCATTATTCATCTTGTTCTTCGATGTCTGAAAAAAAATTTTTATTTTTATTCAAATTTTAATTGTTTATACAATAAACAATTTGTTATAAGCAATTGAATTTTTTATTAATATTTTTTTTTTCACTCTTAAAAAAACAACGAAAATAGCCTAGTATCAGTTTTTGGAAAAAAATTAATTTTCCGATTTTTTATTTCATTTCAAGTTTTCTTGTATATTCAAACTTACCTTACGCGCCTGCTTTTCTTTATTTATTATTAATATAACATAAACTATTGCAGATACAACAAATTCATCAAGACTTTTTAGGTAGATTTTTTTAAAAATCTAACTATTGTATTTGTCCTCATGGTCGATTTTACAAGGGATTTCGTCATAAACTATCATAATTAGTTGAGTAGAGTTCAAAAATACCACTCGTTGAAAAATTTATATATGTATGTATATATATATATATATTTATGTAATAGAACCGACTTTTGAGGACACGATTGCGTCTACAATTCTTATCCGATCTTAATGAAATTTCCTACACTTATTCTATGTGTGATTACCACGGTTAAGTTCGAAGATGGGCTGATTCGGTCGATTAGTTTAGAAGTTATGGCTGTCTGAAATTTCAACGATTTTTCGAAAAAATCAATTTTTAATCACTTTCAAGTCCATATAACTTTAAAACTATAACTCATAGATAATTTCTGCAAAAAGTATTTTAAAGCGTGACTAATGAGCTTTAATTTATGACCTCAAACTTTATATTTTGACCATTTCTTCCAATAATTTCATAGCCTTGAAAATTTTAATGGAATCAAAAAATTTTGAAAATATGGTTTTCATTCCACATAACTTATGCTTGTCTTATTATAATCCAGTTTCGTCAGTTGTATTTCATTGTGCACAAAATAACCTGTAAATTTCACTGCTATTTTATATATTGAAAGTATTTCTTTTATTACTTATGGTGTATCAAACGTACCTCTACTTCCCATGATTATCACTTGTCTTGTCATTACGATAGCACCCACAGTTCTTATCGGATCTTGATGAAATTTTCTACACTTATTCTATAAGCGATTACCTTGATTAGGTTCGAAGATGGGCTGAATCCCTCGAATAGTTTTGAAATTATGGCTGTTTGAAATTTTCATGATTTTTCGTAAAAATCAGTTTTTAATCAACGCTAAAGCTCATATAACTTCAAAACTAATATTTATACAGAAATTCCGTAAAAAGTATCTAAAAGCTTGACTAATCATCTTGCATTAATGACCTTAAGCTTTATGTTTTGACTATTTCTTCCAATAATTTGATATCCTTGAACTTTTTAATGAAATCAAAAATGTTGAAAATATGGTTTTCATTCCACATAACTTATGAATTTCCCATTATAATACAATTTTGTCACGTGTATTTTATTGTAAACAAAATAACCTGTTAATTTCACAGCTATTTTATATTTTAAATAAAAGTATTACTGTTATTTTAACTGGGCTTGTCATGGTAACAGCGATTACAATTATGATCTCATACTAATTAAATTTTCAATACTTTATTTATGTGAAGGTTAGTTTGGTACATTACCTGTATAATGTTATGTCAAATCAACTATCTGAAGTTCTCTATCAATAATAATCGTTGTCTTTTTTTACCTTCACTCCTAGAAAACGAGTCTAATTTCATATCATGACTATACACTAACAAGATATGTATGTATAAAACTATTTTTTTATATCAATTAATTGAAAAATCTACCTTCCATTTCGGCTGCCGAATGGCCTTTTTTTTTTGTTCTAATCACCCGGGAACAAAAAGTTATATATATATATATATATATATATATATATATATAATAATCATATTTTATTATATATAATTTTATGTAATTATATACACTCATGCCATAAATTAAAGGAACAGAAAAATTTTAGAAATTTTTTAGTGATTTTTGAAAGGCTGTAACTTTGTGAAAAATAATCGTTCCGAAAAACAAAAAAAAGAATTTTGTAGCTTGAAATCTCTAGTTTCAACTCATTTTCATCAATTTTTTTTAGACCTCCAGCCATTGCGCAAACATGAGAAATATCGCGAGAAAAAAATTTTCTAAATTTTTTCTTTTCTTTGAGAGAGTCCACGGGCTGCGAAAAAAATTGTTCAGCTAAACCAATGCATAGGTCGGATAGCAAATTTAATCAGCTTTAATTTCCATTTTTTGGAGATTCGTACGATAACTTGTCGCTGAGATATCAGCCTTCAAACGGAAAATGATCCTTTTGGGTTTGATCGTCGATATTTCAGGTACTGATGAGCGCACAGTAAATTTGAGGGTGGCGTTGAAAACTTGAATAAATTCCCTACAAGACCCTTTCATCAATTCTTATGAAAAAAATTTTTTTTTATCCTTAACATCCCTATGAAGTGAGTACAAAAAAGTGACTTTTTTTGGCTAAACAGTAAATCAACCGCTACTTTGTAAATATTGTTAAAAAAAATAATGTTGCCAGGGAATTTTTTAGCTTAATGTACCCTCAATAACCCTGTAAATTTTTAAATTGATCCATCGAGCCGTTTTTCGGGGTGGATTGATCAAAATTTTCCAAAACAATTAAAGGAACAAGTTTTGTTCCTTTAATTTTGTTATGACTATCGAAATGAAAACAATTATCGTTTTTTCATTGTTTTTGTCAATTTGGTACTCATTAGTGGTTGAAATTAAGAAAAAAAAAAAATTTTTTTTTTAATTTTTTTTTTTTGAATTTTTTTTTTTTTGAATTTTTTTTTTTTGTGTTTTGAAATGTTTAAAACATCTTAATGCTGTGAAATGCCCGTGTGTGTGTATTTGTGCGTGGGTGTGTCTATGTGTTCTAATATCGTGTGTTGCCTCCTCTATTTCTAATAACTGCACGCAACCGATATCGCATACTAATGCAACGACGAATTGCCAATTGCGGAATCGTTTGCCAGATTCGCTGCAATGCACGTTCTAATGCAGCTAAATTCGGCAAATTCGGATATTCCCGGCGCAATCGACGCCCCATTATATCCCACACATGCTCAATAGGATTGAGATCGGGACTCATTGGTGGATGTCGTAGCGACGTTATGTCATGTCTCTCAAAAAATCGTCTAGTCACGTTGGCTGTGTGAGGGCGAGCATTATCTTGCATAAAGATGAATCTCCTCACAGCTTGTCGTCGAGGCAAGACAACTGGCCTCAAAATTTGGTCAATGTAGCGTCTGGCGTTGAGGGATTGACGAACGATTACTAGAGGAGTTCGCCACGACCATGAAATCCCAGCCCAAACCATCACCGATCCTCCATTGAAGGCAGCAACAGGGCGAGTGAAGTTTTGTAAAAAACGTTCACCTTGGCGACGCCAAACTCGGGGCCTTCTGTCGTCACCGTACAGGCAAAACCGAGACTCATCAGAGAACAAAACATTGGTCCATTGCCTCCAGTTCCACCCAAAATGTTCGCGAGCGTACGCTAGACGAGCTTGGCGATGTCTGACCGTCAGCATTGGTACCCGAACCGGATTTCTGCCTCGCAACCCAAACTCACGAAGACGATTGGTCACTGTTTGGCGTGAAATGTTTCGAGGTTGTCGTCGTCGTCGTTGTTGTTGTCGCTGTCGTTGTTGTTGCTGTTGCTGTCGACGGTTTGGAACATCCTGAGCAATGACTCTCGCATAAACAAAAGGTTCTTGCCGAGCACGTCGAACTATTGCTCGATCATCGCGAGGAGTCGTTTCACGTCGACGACCTTGTCCTGGCCGTTGCCCGTATCCAGCTGTCTCTTGATATCGCGTATAGGCACGAGACACGACCGATGCGCTAACGCCTAACATGTCACCGACATCCCGATACCTATAACCCTCTTCAACGAGAGTTACTAGCCGAGCGACTTCTGGCTCAGATAAATGCCGCCTAGGCATGATCAAAAATTAAAAAAAAAATAGTTTGCAAAAATTTTTAACTTTTTTTTTTTAAATTTATCAAAATTAAAAAAATAAAGATTAGTTTTGAAAAAAACTGTTTTTTTTTTTTTTTTTAGAGTACAAATAAACTTCGCTGAGAGTATCAATAATTAATCGCATAAATTTTCGTAGGTTGAGTACATGAATACCGGTTAGGGGTATCAACTTTAATTTAATGCAATTAATTTGGGATAAGGAAAATTGTGGTACGCCTATGCCGAATCATGTCAAAATTCAGTGAGCATTATTTCCTGAGATGTTTGAAACATTTTAAAACATAAAAAAAAAAAAATTAAAAAAAAAAAAAATTAAAAAAAAAAAAATTAAAAAAAAAAAGTTAGAAAAAAAAAAATTAAAAAAAAAATTTTTTTTTTTTCTTAATTTCAACCACTAATGAGTACCAAATTGACAAAAACAATGAAAAAACGATAATTGTTTTCATTTCGATAGTCATAACAAAATTAAAGGAACAAAACTTGTTCCTTTAATTGTTTTGGAAAATTTTGATCAATCCACCCCGAAAAACGGCTCGATGGATCAATTTAAAAATTTACAGGGTTATTGAGGGTACATTAAGCTAAAAAATTCCCTGGCAACATTATTTTTTTTAACAATATTTACAAAGTAGCGGTTGATTTACTGTTTAGCCAAAAAAAGTCACTTTTTTGTACTCACTTCATAGGGATGTTAAGGATAAAAAAAAATTTTTTTCATAAGAATTGATGAAAGGGTCTTGTAGGGAATTTATTCAAGTTTTCAACGCCACCCTCAAATTTACTGTGCGCTCATCAGTACCTGAAATATCGACGATCAAACCCAAAAGGATCATTTTCCGTTTGAAGGCTGATATCTCAGCGACAAGTTATCGTACGAATCTCCAAAAAATGGAAATTAAAGCTGATTAAATTTGCTATCCGACCTATTATAACAGGGGTACTGCTACACTGGTCGTCCTTAAATTCCTTTTTAAGGGCGCCACTGGAAGGATTAAACGGTCTTCCAGAACCGGTTCTTAATAATCAGGGTCGTTGTAAAATTTAATTGTAAGAGTAGGAAAAGGAAGGATAATTTATAATTAGTTAACACTTTATTTAATATAACAATTTTAACTGTAATTTATTCAATAAACCTTCATAACCTTATGACTTTTATAAACCTTATTACCTAACGTCAACTACCTTTGACTTATTAATTTAACCTTAACTAAGCCAACTACCTTTGGCTATATCACACACACACACACTCACCCTGAGTCCCCTGGACTATTTTGCACACACACTTATTTTAACCTGAACTCCACGCGGTCAACGCGACCCTCTACGTGGCTAAAACCTTAATTTTACTTTCGCGCGGTCCCCTGGACCCTCTACACGACTTTCCAATTCATTCACCCGGTTCCCTGAACCCTCTACGTGACAAAACCTTTAATTCACGCGGTCACCTTGACCCTCTACGTGATAAAACCTTATTCAACTAATTCACGCGGTCCCCTGGACCCACGACGTGATTTTAACACTAACACTTATTTACAACATATTTAATTATCACAATTTCCATAACTACGCTTTTACTAATATATAATTTCATTGTTCCTATTTCTTTATAAATTAATTTCCATCTAATTATTTACCATTTTAAATCACTAATAAATTTACAACAACTAATTTCTTATAACGTTAACCTTCCTTCATCAGCAATAAAATTAATTAATTAAAATTGAGTTTAAAGATATTTTTATTATTAATTAATTAACTCACTATCACTTTTATTATTTTCCAGTTTAATAATTATCTGTAACCAAAATAAATTTCCGTCAGAAATTTCAATACCACATTTACCCGTTTCTCACTCGATTCTTCTAAGTACGCGAAACTTAATTAACAATCTTCACGTTTTACTTCTCGACGCATTTAACGTTATAAATTATTAATTGATTTTATTTAACTTATGAATTAATGACTAGTTAATAATGACTAGATCGCAATTGATTTTCCGGCGAATGCTTTACACAACCTGCCTGGAAAATTCTACGACGTAGTCAATCTGGCAATGGCCTGGAATCGTGAACGACGCCCTGGATCCGGCTAAAGGGCCTGGATCCGGTTAGACAACGTCTGGCTTAAATTAATTTTAACAAAATTTATACTAATTAATTTATTACGAGTCTAGAAGCGGATTACCCCGACGAACGACTACGTATTTTTAAATTAAATTAAGTTCTGGCTTCGGCCTAGAACTATAATTTAATTAATACCTGAATTAATTCCTGCGTCTCGTCTTGTTGGGTTCCTGGTCTCGCCTTGTCCAGTTCCTTCCGTGTGCGTATTGATGGTTACCCAGCCCTGCCGGTTCTGTGTATGTACGTCTTGATGGTTAACCGGCCCTGCCGGTTCTGTGTATGTACGTCTTGATGGTTAACCGGCCCTGCCGGTTCTGTGTATTTCTGCTGCTGTCTTCCGTTTTTAATAATTTTACTCGGTTGTCTTCGGTTGTTATCGGAAAACTACCCCTCTACTTAATTTTGGTTGGGCCTAGTATTCGAGTATTATCAATTAGCGCGCCCGGCGACAAGTCGAAAACTCAATTAAATGCTTATTTGGGGTTCCGGGTAGGGTAAATGACCATCAGTGAAAAATCACGATTTTGGTCGATAAAATAAACCATTTTACCCTGTTACACTATGCATTGGTTTAGCTGAACGATTTTTTTCGCAGCCCGTGGACTCTCTCAAAGAAAAGAAAAAATTTAGAAAATTTTTTTCTCGCGATATTTCTCATGTTTGCGCAATGGCTGGAGGTCTAAAAAAAATTGATGAAAATGAGTTGAAACTAGAGATTTCAAGCTACAAAATGCTTTTTTTTGTTTTTCGGTACGATTATTTTTCACAAAGTTACAGCCTTTCAAAAATCACTAAAAAATTTCTAAAATTTTTCTGTTCCTTTAATTTATGGCATGAGTGTATAAATATATATATATATATATATATATATATATATATATATATATATATATATTTTTTTTTTATATAAATATACATAATTATGTTATCTCATATATAATCATACATATTTATACATTCGGTCGAAAAAATTTTATATAATTACATAAAATTTCATACAATGAAGTTCTAAAAAATGTTATCGAATGGCAATTTCTACACGGAAAAAAGAAAACTGGAAAAGTTACAGAATAAAATGTATAAACCAGCCCGTCATATTAAAAATTACAAAAGTTACAATGTATACTGTAATTTTTAAATTTTATCCTGTAAAAAATTAGTTGCAAATTAAGCAGTAATATTTACAGTTTGAAAATGTAAATCGTACACAACAAAATGTAAAATAATTATTACCTTTTGCTCACAGAAAGTTTGTTTCTTTAAAAATCATTTATTCCTCTTTAAAACTGTAAAAATTACAGTTTAGCCGTTGTGTAAAAATTAAAGTATCAAATAAGAAAATTTGTTGAGTGGTTCGAGAAAATTTACAGTATGGGCATTCAATGATGAACCTTAATGTAGAATATAGAACTATTACATCTCACACTGTAATTTTTAAAATTTCTATGTCAAGTATCATCAATGCCTTAGCAATTACGAACTTTTACTATTTAAAATGTAAAAATAGTAAAACTATATTTTAAAATATCGTTAATAAGTTTCAGAAAATTAAAAGTTTACTTTTTTAACTTTTACAGTTTGACAACCATTCATTAACGGTTGAAAATTGAAAATTTGTGTTTCAATTCCATGAAATCACTTGGATTCGAATTTGTAAGTTTTACATTTTAGATATTGAAATTTCAGACCGTATTACGGCAATTAACTGAGTGTACGAAGATACTAATCTTACTCTATTGTCCGTAAATATTTATTAAATAGTATATGTGAGTGCACGTTGCACTTAGCCATGCCTTAATATTAGAGGTTATAGTAATGTCTTCTGTTTCAAGGGTGTCTCGTATCAAGTTATAGTTCCACGTGGTGTCGTCTAGTGCATTATTTATAACAAATAAAATTAATTCTCAGTTTGATGTTTCCATTTCCAGACTTACGAAATATGTGAGAATTATTGTAGCATGTGATTGTATGTGTAAATCGTGATAATTAATAATAAAAATAGGAACATTAAAACCTGTACTTTTTAATTTTTTAAACTATTATATTTAAATTAAATGAATATTTAACCTTTAACATTTAGTTATCTCTTCTAATGAAAATTTTCATTTGTTTTAGTTTTCCTCTGTTTTTGATATTTTATTAGTAGTACTACAATATTAGTCTTAATTAAATAAGTAAAGAAAATTAAATAATTATTAAATTCAGGAAAATAAAATTTTTTAAATTTATCATTGGTAAGTGACAAATAAATATTTATGCAACGTTAATTCAACTAAAAAAATCACAGTTACTTTAATTGAGCTGTAAAGTTTATGTATTTTACTGATAAAATTGCTAAATGAATAGCATTAATTTGAAAAAATAACTGAAAATTCACATGTTGTAACTTTAAAATTTACATTTCGTACTGGGTTCTATCACTATTCAAACTCGATTATTGAAAAAAATAAACACAAATATTACTAACTGAAAATCTAAAATTTACAGTTTATAGTGGGAATATCGTTATTTTGAGAAACAAGTTTTAAAAATTTTAACGTAAAACTTGATGAGAAAAACTGTAAGTTTTGAAGCATATCGAATGATACTTTGATATTTTTCAACAAATATTACAGTGTGAGAAAGTAAACTTAATACATTTTCAAACTGTAATATTTCATACTTAAATTGTAAAACTTACTGAGCGGCGCCAAACTGTAACTTTTACAGTTTCGTTTATGAAGCGCTGCGTTACTATTTGAAAATGTAATAAATGCTCGTTCAAACAGCAATTATTCCTGTTTTCTTTTTTCCGTGTAAGTGAATATTAAGCTGTGCAGGTGTGTGAATCATAATATTTTCTTAAATAATTTAGATACGACCAAACAACGTAAGATTATTCATAAAAACTGCATAATTATTTATTAAATGAAATCTATCAAATTTTTTAATTTATTACCGCATTCACAAATGTTATAAAGAAAAACTTTTTTTAAATTCTTGGAAATAACCTAGCAAGACCCAAAGCGGGATGGCAGCTACAAAATTTTGAAGTTTCAACAATGAATTAAGTTATAAAAAACTGAAATATAAAATTTAAAAAGTCTTAGTTAAGTTGATAAGATTTTAACTTCTCATTTTTTTTAATTTGCCAAAAGAAGTAATTATTGCCCCACTATTAGTGGGTATACCGCTATTAGTCTCTTTACTCTATAAACAATAACATAATCGAATATAATACAAATAATAGAATCAATCATTTATTAACGTCTTTAATTATCTAAAGTTCATTTGTATCCAAATAAATATATACAATTAACTTGTCGTTTCAAGTGTGTGATTCAGCACAGTGGTGGACACGTCAGACTTCAAATCAGAAGGTCTTGGGTTCGATTCCATAACTCGGCAAGATTCTTTTTTCTTTTTTTTTATGGCAGTTATTGTATACATATAAATCACTATATAAAATTATACTATATTTTTTGCCCGGACAGTTCCATGAATTTGCAAATTTTACATCTAAATGTGTGTAATTAGATAATTAATCTACCGTAAATTGAGCGTAAAATGTCGGTCGAAGTGCAGTCCAATTATTTACATATGTTTGTACTTTCAGTATCCACAGTCGGTAAATCAACTATATATAATAAACGATTAGATGGTGTCATTGCCGTAAGTGCTGAAAAAATATATGGTAAAGATTTTTCACAATCGCACTTGGAAACGATCGTCAAATCACTCCATGCAGTCGAATGTTCGACGGCAGAACTTACGACGATTTAACGTCAATAAACGGTAATTTTATCGTGCCGCTGAAACCGCTAGGGTATTTAAATTAATTATTTGAATAGTTCCGTTGAAAATATATTGGATTTAATCAAAAATCAAAAATCTTCAATTAATCGTAAAACTATTTGAGGAAAGTGAATGTATTTTAATTAATAATAAAACTGTTATATTTATTAGATTTTTTTATTACTATAATTTTAATAAAATAATATAAAAAAAACATTAAGTAATGCAAAATAACTATAAGAATGAATATAATATAAATAATATAATCATATAGTATAATTAGTGTCATTTCGGACCGTCACAAATTTTTTTCTCACAAATTTGGTCATTCACATCAAGCTAGATGATTTGTGACCGTCATTAAATTTTCGTTCACAAATTTGGGCTTGGTCATGAATTTTGTCAGTCACATCCAGCTAGATGATTAGACGCAATCTTTTTTGAAATGAGTGAAAAATTTATTCTTCACTTCGCATTCTTATCTCGTACCCGACTAGAATTTTTCATAAGGACCTGATGAGGTCCTTATCAGGTTAACCTTATTTCAAAAAAGGTCCTGATCAGGATATCCCGACGAGGAACTGATGTGGATGTAACGCTTAAGACCCATGAGGTCCTTATCAGATCCTTACCAGGATATCCTTATCGAATCCTCATCAGGATCACCTTATCAGGCCCTTACCAGGATA
The DNA here is from genome assembly GCA_964016945.1 of Microplitis deprimator. Classification (NCBI taxonomy): domain Eukaryota; kingdom Metazoa; phylum Arthropoda; class Insecta; order Hymenoptera; family Braconidae; genus Microplitis; species Microplitis deprimator. Next base: position 10,592,039 of record OZ024707.1, on the reverse strand, counting down.
TCCTCATCAAATCCTTATCAGGGTTGCCTTATTAGTAATTATTTAAAAAAAAATATTAAATTGTGAAAAAAAATATGAGAATTTTAATTCGGTCGGAAATGTTATCTATTGTATTAAGAGCATTAATTAGAGGAAGTAAACATGTTTTGTATTGATGAAAAAATCCCGATGACTGCTGGGCTCGAACCTGTGTCCTTCCGATTCAAAGTCCTTGATGCTATCCACTGTGCTGACATACATATGTGATCTTGTAAGTGTAAATATTATATTTATTCTGATGTCAAAAAATAACTGATGAAGAAATAAAAAATCCGTGCTGCAATGATTGACGTGATTTTTATATAATATTTATTTATACTTTGTTTAATTTTTAGACTGTAAATAAAATATTTAAAGGGATTGGATAACTTTTTTTTGAATAAGCATACCCTGATAAGGTCCTGACAAGGAACTTATCAGTTCGACCCGATGGCAAATAACTTTTTTAGAATAAAGATTTCCTGACGAGGTCTTGATAAGGAACTCGTCAGGTTGACCCGATGGCAAATAACTTTTTTTTTAATTAGAATATCCTGACGAGGTCCTGACAAGGAACTCGTCAGGTTGACCGGATGGCAAATAAATTTTTTTTAAATATGGATTTCCTGGTGAGGTTTTGATAAGAAACTCGTCAAGTCGACCCGATGGCGAATAACTTGTTTTTGAACAAGGATATCCTGACGAGGTCTTGATAAGGAACTAGTCGGGTTGACCCGATGGCAAATAACTTTTCTTTAAATACGGATATCCTGACGAGGTGCTGATAAGAAACTTATCAGATTGACCCGATTGCAAATAACTTTTTTTAAATAAGGAGTTCCTGACGAGGTCCTTATAAGGAACTCGTCGGGTTTGCCCTAATAAGGCAAACCTTATATTAACCTGACAAGGTCCTTATGGTATTTCAGGCAAATCAGGAAAAAATTCTAGTCGGGTAGTATTTTTAAGAAAATGGCGATTTCAAAATTTGAATTTGCATAAAAGTTAGAAAGGCGTTTGTAAGATGTCGCCACAATTGTGACGGTCCGTCATTTTATGAAGGGGAACCGGTGATCATGGCCGAATCGGTCTAAGGCGTAAGAGCTATGCCTCTCGATCTTGATCACTGGCCAGGCGTGGGTTCGAATCCCAGCGGTTGCCGAAAGAATTTTTCACACAAAGAGTGTGAGGTCTTTCGGCCCTGAGATTCGTTTCGTCGCCGATCCTTGAATTTGATCTGGTTTTGAAAAATGAATTTGATGTGGTTAAAGTGTGAATTTGATTCGTAAATTTGAATTTCACTCGATTGGCTGGATTGGGATCGCCTAAGGCCTTACAGTATACATATATATACTCATTTTATGAACGGTCCACTGACGGTCTTGTAACCATGACGTGACGGTCAAAAAATGACCTGACGGTCAGCTTCACATCACTAAGTATAATTAAATCTAACAATTATAGTTTTTTAATCATTATTTAATTTCACATAAGTATTTTATCCACTCTAATTTTTTTTTTTTAAATCATTTATACGTCTAAATATACCCGAGTCGAAAATTCAGACCTGTTTAAATTGTATTTTTTTCTAACAATTCTCAGAAAATTGAGTGGTCAAGAGAGAGTCTGCTCTATAAAATACCATATGAACTGGACGCCTGGTTTGACTGTAAATAGTGAAGTTTTGTCCCATTTTCACAGGATTATATTCAAACCAGGCTCCGAATAATAATAACAATTTAATTAATAATAATTTTTTTTCTTGTACCGTGCCTAGGGATGCAGGTTCGAATCCTTCTGGGAACATGATTTTTTTTTTTTTTTTAATAATAATAATAACGAGCAACCTGCAGTCACTACGTGACTGCCCAAATATCACTACTGATTTTATAAAATTCTCAAAAATAAGGATTTCTTACCTCAAAAAATTGAATTTGCACCAAACAATGTATTCTAGTTCTAAATAACTATTTGATTCCAATTCAGAATGCAAACAATTTATTGGGGAAAGTAAAAATTTTCTTTAGGCAAGTGAAAATTTTTTGTGTCGATGAATCCTTTTTCTTTCTCTGGCTTTGAGAAGCTTCCTAAAACCAAATGGAAATATAAAACTTTGTCATTTTGGAATAAGTAACGCGATATAAGTAATAAAGTATATATTCAGTGACGTTCAGTCATATTTAGTGACAGAATAATTAGAATATTAATTTATTTAAAGAGATAAATACGATCGTATTTTTTCTCGTGTAATTTAAATGTAATTTGAATGACTTAGATAAATCGATTTATCTTAATGATTGATAATAAAAAAGTGTTGAAACTATGAAAAGGCACAAATTCAAGTCAAAAGCTTTCTAACGATACCAAATTCAATAACATTAACCAATTCTATCATATAGATATGCCGGGAACAAAATTTTCCTTATTCTTTTAATAATATAGATAATTCTATCATTATAATAATAATTATTATTAATATAATAATATTATTAATTCTAATTGTAATTACAGTTAATAATTATTAATAATTGTTTTTAAAAAAGAAATAAAATCATCTGTCATTTGATGTTTCGATCACTTTTATTTTATATTTTTTTCACACACGTAATTGCTCGTACTCGCACTTTAACACCGATTAAGAAAAATATTTTCACAAAACTTATTCAATTTATCACTGTATTCATTTAAATTATTGTACGCACTTGAAACCTATATTATAAAACATATCCACAAAATTCATTCAATTCATCACCGAATTTATTCATTTTACTACATGCACTTTAATATTGTGAAACATATTCACAAAACTTATCTGATTTGTTACTAAATTTATTTAAATTCACACACGCACTTTAGCACAAATTAAGAAACATGACTTCACGAAACACGTTTAATTAATCACTAAATTATTTATTTATTTGTTTTTTAATTTATTACCATTTGTGTTTTTTATAATATTAAAAAAATTCACGCGATTTTTTTTTTTTAATCTTTGCCTTGCCCGTCGCGTTGCAATATTTTGACAAATATATTTTCTTTTATTTTATATTTGTAAATTCACACTACACACACGAAGATTACACGCACTTCTGACACCAAATTTTAGTAACTGGTAACTTATTAATTAATATCACTTATACTACTATGATAACACACTTAAACTAGGAATAACAACACCACAATTAACAGCAGTAAAAGAAAGGCAATCAAAAAGATAGCTTATGGAATACAAGATGTATGCTGTTATACTGTTAATATATGACTGACTTTAGTCGCGCATCTATAAAACAAGAGAATAAGGCATTTGTTTTCTAGTTATTCAAATACTTATCTACGTATAAATGTATTACGAGTTTCAAGGGGACATAATAATAATAATTCTTTGGATAAGATTTACATTGAAAACGGAACTCAGTGGAGCTGTTTTCACCGTATCTTTAGTTCATTCCGTCTTTTACTGTTTAAACAGGCGTCTTTTAAGGCTGCGAAACAAACTGCAAAGGATTCGAACACTTTTACAGCTAAAACGGGTCTGATATTTCGACTCGGGTATATAAATTTAAATATATTGTAACGAATGTGAAACTGATGTTTTAAAATATTTGAATAACTAGAAAACAAATGCCTTCTTCTCTTGTTTTATAGATGCGTGATTAAAGTCAGTCAGTCTTATATTGACAACTAAACAGCAAACATTTGTATTCAATAAACTATATTTCTCTCTTGCTTTCTTTTACTGCTGTTAATTGTGATATTGTTATTTCTAATATAAGTGTGTTACTATTGTAGTGTATAAGTGATATCAATTTAAGATACCAGTCACTACAATATTTAAAGTAGATGATAAATGCTTACATATTTATATATTCAGTCAAAAAACTTTAACATAATTTTTAAATTTTTTACATAATTTTATAAATTTATATAAAATTCTGTATGATCATGTAAAATTTAAAAAAACTGAGTTTTAGCATACTCTACACTATTAAAAATTTTTGTAAAATTACAAGTATTTTACAAAACAAAATATGAGTAAAATTACAAATCAGTGTGTTGTCAATACAATATACAATACAATTTGAGTAACCTACCAAAACGTGTTAGGAAACCTACCAAGATGAGTTGGTGTTTTACTATCTTTATTTAGTAATCCTACACGTATTGTGATTTTACCACACCGTTGATCAGTTCCCAATGAAAAGTTTTTAAAATTTACAAACATTGTTTGTAATTTGATGTACTACAATTTTTTGTAAATTTACAAAAAAAAAATTGTAACTGAAATTACAATAAAGTCATTAAAAGTTTAAAAATATTTTCAGTATTTTTACAACTCTGACTTGTAAATTAAATAACCCATTGTAATTTCGCCAAAAATTTTTATTTTTCTCACTCGTTTTTTAATTTTACCAAACCGCTGATTAGTTTCCAATAAAAAAATTTTAACATTGACAAACATTATTTGTAATTTGATTTACTGTATACTTAATACAGTATATTAAATTACAAATAATTTCCAATATACATTGTTTAATAAAATTACAACACTTGCATTGTAATATTACTAAACTTAATGCATAATTTAAGCATAAAAATATGTCGATTTGGAAAAAAAAAAATTTCTGACTCAAGATACAAATATCAAGATAATTAATTATTTGGTGCGAGATAATTTTGAATTTTCAGATTTTTCCGGATTCGAGTTAACTGTTTTTTCTACGTAGTTTATTTATTACATTGTATAGGAATTTAATTATATATAGTTCTATATAATTTTTTTACCCGGGAACTTAGTTAAAATAAATTGTATAGTAAAATTACAATACAGCTTACTGAAATTACAAACTATTTTCAATACAAATTGTTTAGTAAAATTACAACATTTGTATTGTAATATTACTAAACAAATTTTCGATAAATGTTTAGTAAACTTCAACAAATATTTTGTAATTTTCCTAAATGGAGTTGGAATAAGTCGTATAGTAAATTTACAAAACTGAATGGTAGTATTTCAAAATTGTTATGCCTTAAAACTTCTTACACATTTGTTGTAAATTTACTATAGAAATTTTTAACAGTGTATCTAATAGCAATTTCTGAGTGAATATCATGCTGTGCAGGTGTGTGAATCATAAAGTTTTGTGAAATAATTAAGATACGCCCATATAACGTAACATTATTCGAAAAAAACTGATTTTATAATGATTCATAAATCTTATGAAGTTGATGAAATATTTTTATTTACCGCATTCATAAATGTTATAAAGTATACAAACTTTTTTAAAATTTTTGGAAATAGGCTAACAAGATCATTAGCGGGACAGTTAAGGGAATTTCGAAGTTTCAATAATGAATTTAGTCATAAAAAACTGAGATATTATGTAACAGGGTATTTTTCAACCTTGCCAAGTTTGGCCCCTTTATTAATTGATCTTAATAAGGGCGCCACTGGAAGATAAGACTCGGCCTTCCAGAACCGGATATGTTATTTTCAAAAGTCAGGGTCGTTGAAATATTATAAGAGTGAGGAGATTGATGAGGAATGAAATTTAATCATACACAACGTTTACTGTAATTTTCAAATTTTATTCATCACTTGACAATTTTACCCACCGGGTTTTATTCCACTTATACTTTTATTAAAATTAAACTTTATACTCTTACAGCCTATGAGTCCCCTGGACTTTATTAATATAACTATTTGCCACTGGCCTGATCCCCTGGATCTTAAATAAAATGAGTCCCCTGGACATTTTTTAATAATTAAATTGGCCACCGGCCTGATCCCCTGGATCTTAAATAAAATGAGTCCCCTGGACTTTCTTAATAATTAAATTGGCCACCGGCCTGATCCCCTGGATCTTAAATAAAATGAGTCCCCTGGACTTTATAATTAATTGGCCACCGGCCTGATCCCCTGGATCAATTATTATAAAATAAAATTGGCAACTTGCCAGATCCCCTGGATCTTAAATTGAAAACTTAATTCCCCTGGAATTATTTTATTTCACACACACACACACAATTTTATTTCCTTGACTGTCCACTGGACTCAATTCACACACACATTTTTATTTCCTTGCAACTTCAATTTACCGACTATAATTTTAATCTTTCATAATTTAATTACGACAATCTTGACAAATTTTCTAATTTTATTTTCCAAATATCAGTTTTGAGTGAGAAATTTTGTGATACTGAAATCTGACGCCGACGACTGACGCTATCTCTCTCTAGTTCACGCGTCTCTATCTTTCTCTCTCAGATTCGTGTACTCTAGGTCTTCGCGTTAATACATTTTTCCTCTAACAATTTATAATCGACTTATTACAAAACTTTACTTGATTAATTTATTTATTTTATCACTATTTCCATAGCACTTTTAATTTTCAGTCTAATAAATTTTGGTATCTTAAATGTTATCTTATTAACTAAAACTGAATTCATTTGTCATACAAAATTGTCTTAGTAAATTAAATTATGATTTATAATTTCTCTTCTGTTGCCGAGAAATTTTATTGCCTTAGTTTATAATTAATAATTAATAAATTCTGGCCTCTGCCGAGAATTTAACCGACGCAATAATTATCTTATTTAATTATAATAAATTCTGGCTTTCCTGCCGAGAATTTCTGTGACCAAACACGTGGTTAAATTTGATTTTGAGGTTGTTAACACTTCTGATAACTTTATATTCGATATTAATTAATTTATTAATTCTGGCTTTCCTGCCGAGAATTAATTTACTTACTGCACTACTATGTTAACACTAAACTTTGCACTTTTCACTGGATGTTACCCTTGGCGTCTATCTGTGTTCCTGGGTCTTCACTGGGCTTCCGGCCTCCTGGAACAGGCTCACGGCAGATGGATGTCCGTTCGACTTGTCGGCTCAACCGACTCTCTCCGATTTTGCTACTATCATGTGGTTATATATTTTTAGCTCGGCCATTTTCGGTAACTTCCGGAAAATGGCCTCCCCACTTAATTAATTTTGGGACAGAAATCCGAGCTTCTTCAATTAGCGCACCCGGCGACAAGTCGAAAAACTCTAACGGGTACTCATTCGGGGTTACGGCTCGGTTAACTGACCAGCCGTGGAAAATCACGATTTTCCTTGATGATAAATTAAATTTTACCCCGTTACAATTAACTAACAAAATTTTTATTTAAGTTTGAAAAATTTCAACTTCTCATATATATAATTGACCAAATCAAGTATTTATTGTCTCGTTATTAGTGGGTATACTACTACTGGTCTCGTTACCATATAAACAATGTTAAGGCAACTCAGCTGTGAGTTTGTTGAGAATGTGTGCAGAGATGATAACACTATCGTCAGAGTGAAGTGAGGTGAGTGAGATGTTTACAGCTCCAGATGTACTTCCGGATGATACACTGCCAACTCCAACAATTGGAATTTGAGATGAAATGATGTCAAGTTGACAATTATTGACTATTGTCCGTGATATGAGTGTAAGTTCAGACCCAGGAAACCATAAAATGTTGTAATAATAATAAAATAAATACATGCCAGGACTGTTTGGTGGTTGGGATATTTGAAAAATACGCATATTAAAAAATATAACAATATTTTTATTTGTCACAGCACATAATATCACTGGATAATTATAATAATGATAATAATCATAATAATGATAATTATAATTATAATAATAATCGTAATTATAATGATAATGATAATTATAATTATAATTATACTTATAATTATAATGATAATCATAATCATAATTATAATTATAATGATAATGATAATCATAATTATAATTATAATTATAATTATAATTATAATTATAATTATAATTATAATTATAATTATAATGATAATGTAATGTAATGTAATGTTTATTAATTTAGCAAAAGCTATTGTACATTATTCTCACAATTTGAAAAATTTTTCTAATCTATAGTTATATATCATAATCTTTCAATATAGCCAATATTTAATTTAATGTAATTTTTTAACTCTATTTTAAAAATTTTAATTCGATTTTCATTTTTTTAATTCATCACTCAAACTATTAAACCATTTAAATCCTTTATAAACAATTGACTTCTCTGCCGTATGCGTTCGTGTGTGTGCAATTTTGAGCTTTCAACAATTTCTAGTATTATAATTATTATTATTTAACTCTATAACGTCATTTAAGTAACTAGGTAGTAGTTTGTTCTTCATTTTATATATAAATAAACAAGTATTATACATTATTTTTTGTCTGATCGATAACCAGCCTACTGCATCTAACATTTTAACTACACTTGTGTATTTATTGACGCCTAATATTGCACGCATCGCCCGATTCTGCAGTTTTTGCAGTATATTTAATTTATTATCATTATAATTTAACATAATAGTATTGAAATAATCTATATGTGGAAGTATCACAGTTTTATATATAAAACATTTTACATAATTGCTAACTGAAAATCTTAGTCTGTTAATCACATTAATTTTTTTCGCTATTTTATGACTCGTATAGACTGCATTACTGTTAAAAGTTAAATTGTCATCTATTATGACTCCTAAATATTTAGTCTCACGCACATAACTTAGTTCATTACCATTAATTACTAATTTACAACTATTCCTTACATTTTTTACTCTTTGGTCGTGCAATATCATATATACAGTTTTTCTTACATTTATTTTTAATTGATTATCATTTAACCATTCATATAGTATTTTTAATCCACGGTTTAACTTTTTTTCAATTCCAGATGTATTATTTCCACTCACAGACAACCTCATATCATCCGCAAATAGCTTACAATCTATATCTAATCTATTAAATATTGTTATTATTTCATTTATGTATATTATAAATAGTATTGGACCCAACTTAGATCCTTGGGGGACACCAAATTTAACTTCTCTTTCATTTGAAAAAATATTTTGAAATTTTACTTTTTGTTTTCTATTCGAAAGATACGACTCAAACCATTTTAATACTGTACCTCTAATTCCTAATTTATACAACACTTCTAGTAGTTTATTTCGGTTAATCGTTTCGAAAGCCCGAGCAAAGTCGATAAAAACAACACCAATGAATAGACCCTGATCCAAATCTTTCCTCCAACTTATGATGGAATGTTGGAGAGCTGTTTCACACGAGTGATTTTTTCTAAAGCCTGATTGCTCAGGATTTATGACATTATTAGCATCAATGAATTTACCCAATTGCGTTTTAACTATTTGTTCCAAGATCTGCTCGTATATGGGTAGTGTGTTTATCGGCCTTTGGTCCTCTACTCTTATACTACCTATGACTTTTTGGATGGGCGTAACTGTTGATATTTTCCAAATAGACGGTACTAATCCTAATTTGAGCGAATTATTTATCATGTATATTATCACGTCACTCTTAACATCCCATACAAGTTTTAAAATATTCGCATTCACGTCATTTTTTGATCCCTTTTCAGTGTCCAATTTATTAATAATTTTATCAACTATATTAAATTCAACTTCATCAAATGTCTCCCATTTAATTACATTAGGCTCCTCACTAATTCTCTCAGAAGTCTTATTACAACTATCATCATGACAACTATCATCATAATTTATTTCGTTAACAATATTTTCAATACTTGTAATAAAATAATCATTTAGCTTATTTGTGATAATTTTCTTGTCAGATACAATAATATTATCAATGTCAAATTCACACAGATTGGCGGCTCTATTTTTTTTGTCACCTATCAATTCTTTTAATGTTTTCCACATACGATGTGGATTGTTTCTATTAATACTGATGTTATTTTTATAATACTGTTTTTTGATTGTTCGCAGTTCGTTAAGTACTTTATTACGCAATAGTTTATAATTATTAATTGCCGATGTTTCTTTCGACTTCATAGCTACTCTATAAGACTTATCTTTATTTTTTATCATTTCAATAATTTTGGTGTCAATCCATGGCTTATTAATCCATTTATAATTTATAATCTTTTCTCTAAATGGTGCCATTTTGTCAAGTACATCTAGGACACTAGTACTAATCCTTTCTACGGTTAAATTGAAATTTATACTATCATTATTATTATTGTTATTAACACATAGTTGCGTTTGCCAATTATTGAATTTATTTAAAACTTCTGTTCGAAAAACGTCATCATTAAAATGCTTAAAATCTCTAGAATAAACAACAGTATTTCTGTCAACGTCATTAATCCCATCTATCTGAATATGGATGATATTATGATCAGATACTTTGGGTGTTGTCATTATCACAGATTTAATTTCGAAATTTGTAAAAACTAAATCTATAATTGTTTGTGAATCAAATGTCGATCTCGTTGGAGTATCAATGTTTTGTTTTAAGCCTAAATAAGACATCTCGTCAGTTAATTTCCTCGCATAAAAATCGTTTCTTCGAACGTCAATGTTAAAGTCACCTAACATTATTAATTTTCCAGTATCCATAATTTGTTCTGCTATTTCCAAAATTTTATCACAAAAAATATTTATGCTACTACTAGGTGACCTATATAAATTACATAGTACTAATTTTTCATTACCATTGCAAAACTGAATACAATTTATCCATGATCCGTCAATAATGTCATTACTATTTAATATAACTTCATACTTGATGTTTTTAATTATATATGTTAAAGTTCCGCCAGTTCTCCTATTATTCGTGTTCGTTCGTATGATATTGTAATTTTTAAATTCAATCTCATAATCCAAAACATCATCAGTTGTATGGGTTTCACATAAACACATAATGTCAGGTTTAATTTCGTTTATTACTATATTAATCTCATCTTTTCTATTAATCAGGCCACAAATATTGACTGCTATTATTTTTAAGTTGGATTTACTTGATAGATTATTACTGTTAACTTTTGATGGCTATTTTTCTGACAATAGAATATTTTCTTCACATTTCTTTAACAATTTAATGTACGAGAAACAATTTCTATAGTAGCACAATGATTTATATCAATATCTAAAAGTTTATATTTGTTGACTAATTCCACACAGTTGATACACTTATTAGATTCACTCTGACACTCAGTTTCATGATGATTAGTTGAACATAACCTGCATATTTCTTCTTTTTTACAATTATTTGCAAGATGGCTAAACCCCTAGCATCTAAAGCATCTTAAAATATTAATATGATTGTATGCGTTATACGAATTCCAGCCGAATTTGACTTGACCACTATTCATTATTGCTTGATGTATGCTCGAACTAACCTCAATTATAATTGAACCATAACCATTCGCAGTCTTATATTTTTTGATTAATTTAACCGGATTATTGTCATTCGAATTAATCCATTTATTTTGTGTTGACAATTCACGCATAATTTTTTCTTCACTCATACATATTACGCTATTTTCGAATTTAACTATTTTTATTTTTGGCAGTTTTTTATTTACATTTTTCACCACGTAATCACAACCAATTTTATTTTGAATTTCATTCATAAGCTTTATTTTATCAGCTTATTTTCCTGTATCAATTATACCCTTACCATTAGATTGATTAGTTACTTTTTTTACGTCAACACCTAATTTGACTATGTCGATATTATTTTTTAAATCCTTAACTGTGACCTCCGTATTTTGAATTTTATTCGGTTTGACAACTAGACGATCAACATTAGACACAACAGGACTTTTTTTAGTAATTTCACTATAACTGTTTTTACTGTTCATTAAATGCGAATTTTTACTGTTTTTACTCAATTCATTTTTCAATTCTCTTGATAATTTTGTTAGAAACTGTCAGAAACTGTAAGGTGCTTTACGTGATCTTTGATTTCATTTTTTATTATCTCTTTTAAACAACTAATATTATTGGCATGAATAATGTCAATTTTATTGAATATAGAATCCACTTTTGAGATTAAGATGTCAGTGGTGTTATTGCCAATATGAATATCAGCAATAACAGAGTTATTGACATTAGCTTTTTCCACTTGATCAGTATTACTATTATTTATATCGCTATTTTCTCTATCTTCATTCATTTGAACCTCATAAGTGGTGTAAGGCCCGTTACATCTCACTAACTGATTATTTATATCGTAAATTTTGTGACAGTTAGAGTCGGCACAACCCGGATGAAAATCCTTAAGGCATATTTTACAATTCATAACAACGCGGCCGATAATTTTCTTGCAGCGTGAACGACTGTGACTTTTATCCGTTCTATTGGTCATATTGATTTAATAATCGTAAATCACTGAATAATAAGACAAGTCACGTACTCAACAATACGGAGCTTGAAAAACTATGATAACAATTCGGATTTCCAACCTCAAAAATTCGAAGATACGAAAAACTTCAGTAATTCCACGATTTGATGAAGAAAAGCAGAATTTATTATTTCAGAACTTCAAGCGAAATTAACTCTATCATTACATCACTTTTTTTTACATACCACTGTAAATTATATCAATTTATTATGCTAACATTGAAGACCACAATAATGACACAACCACTCGAGATAATAATAATAATAAAAAGCTGACGTTTTCCTTTCTTAAGTCAGCTGGCCTGATGTCCGAGACCGAAGGGTATATTTTTGCCTGCCAAGATGGTGTAATTAACACTCTCGAATACCGTGAAAAAGTGCTCCAGATGCAGCTACCCGACACAGTGTGTTGGGTTTGTAAGCAACATCCTGAGACGCTTATGCATCTCTTGTCAGCATATCCTGTGCTGGCAAGGAGTGCATACGTCCAGCGTCACAATGCTGCTCTGCGAGTACTTTATTACCACCTTAGACACACGCACGGTATTGATAAAACACCAGTGCTGCCTTATTCGCCAGGAGACATTCCGCAAGTTGTTGAGAATGGCCGTTGCCGTATTTATTGGAACGTGCCATTCGCAACAACGCGGAAAATAGATCACAATAAACCTGATATTGTGCTCTTCGATAAAACCGCTCGTAACATTCATGTTATTGAGTTTTCAGCTCCAGCTGAATATAACATCACGGTTAAAGAAGAGCACAAACACGAAATATATCAGGATCTCCTGTTTGAAATTGGGAAACTTTACCCAGGCTACCGTGTTAAGCTTGTCGTCCTTATTGTTGGCGTCCTAGGAGGGATGAAACAGAATTTTGTATCTGCATTGGCTAAAATCCCAACTTGCTCATCGCAAGTTGAGTTTTTGGCATCGAGGATGCAAAAGGCTGTAATTCTCGGATCCCTCCGTCTCCTAAGGCAACGAAACTTGGCCTGCTGCGCATGTTGATCATCTTGTTGATGAAGCATCGTAGCAGTAATGATTTGGCGCTCAGGTGAGGCCCTCGGTAGAGTAGGACTACCGGGGATAACCCCCTGAGCATTTAACTTACAAAGAAATAATAATAATAATAATAATAATAATAATAATAATAATAATAATAATAATAATAATAATAATAATAATAATAATAATAATAATAATAATTTGGCTAAATTGATAAAATAAAACAAAATAAAAAAAAATTAATATTTATAAGAACAATGAATATGAAATTATTGATTTGTTCATCAAGATATGCATGAGAAATACATTAGATCTCATATGCTGAATGCCATATCCTTTTTGTTGTTTTTTTCATGCTTTTCTTGGTTTTGTCGCAAATTTCTAATTCTACTCCGCCGTCCATCTTACGGCATTAAATAAATTAATATTTTTACTTTATAAAATACATTTAGAAACTAAATCAACAATGTCATAGATTTTAAAGTACGAAATCTTTCGAAATCGCCTCCAAATCGTGATTAAGTTTCTGGAAGACCACGGGAAGAGTATACATTTATTTATGTAACGTTTATGTAAAGTAAAAAAATGTAAAGTAAAAAAAAAAAAAAGTTAATAGAAACTAAAACATTTAAAAAACAAAAAAAAAATTTATATTTTATTTATCAAATTTAACCTTTTTATTTATCATAAAAAGTTATCGACGGCGACAATATGTCAGAAGTCATTTATAATATGATAAATTACCATGAAAGATTGCCAAATCCGCTAACCGGGTAGGCAATTTCCCATGATAGATGTACCTTCAAACTCCACCGTCCATCTTACGGTTTTTAATAAAATTTATATTTTATTTATCAAATTGAACCTTTTTATTTATCATACAAAGTTATCGACGTCGACAATATGTCAGAAGTCATTTATAATATATATGTATGTGTATACACGGTGGTAAAATAGCACAAGCCCACCTGGAACCACCGAGATTTTAAACCGCCAGGGTTGTTTATAAAAATGTTCTTTTTCATTATAATTGCGTATGTTTCATTACATATTCTATTTGTTCAAAGTTGAAGAAGTAAATGGAACGATAGCCACCTTACCAATGGATTCAAGAGCCAAGATAGAGATACAACCACAATTTACGATAGGAATGGGGCGCAAATTCATTTTAAAACGAGACAATGAGTCGCTAAATTTAACTTGTACTGTGGTGAAACCTAATGGAGAAAAAAATGATTTGTTATATGATTATATTGTTGATTGGAAAACACCATTTCATGAAAATCATACTCTGTAAGTTTGTCAACAAATTAAATAAAAACTTATTGTTATTTTCGAGAAATTATTCTTATTCAAAATATATGATTTTTTTCGGCTTAGCCAAGTTGAAAGAGGACAAAGGCAAAATATAGCTTGGCTTTGGTTCGAAAAATTATCTGAAAAACATGATGGCAATTACACGTGCATAGCTATTACTTTCAAATATTTTGGCCAACCACATCTTTCTGTTAATATTCATCTGTCTGTTAAAAAAAGTAAGTATATAGATATGTGATGGTTATATTGGTTTAATCCTGTTCTAATAATAATTAAACTTATAAGCACACTACCATATTTAATGGTAGGCTTGACTGGACTTTACTGTACGCTACCGTAAACACAGCAATTATACCGTAAATGCGGAAATTACAGCTCTTCAACGGTACGCTATTGTATTTACGGTACACTACTTCACTACCGTAATCTACAAAGATTCAGGTCCGTTGGGGTTGCAAAATAAGTCGATGACGGAAACAATAATTTCATATTTTATATTTCAGAACCAACGTTCTGCGGGTCGCAATGGTTTAGATGTTACTCTAATAATTGTATTATGGAGAGATACCTTTGTGACGGTAAAGCTGACTGTGAAGAAGGAGAAGATGAGAGCCAAGCGGCTGGATGTGGACTTGATCCTTGTTATGGTAAAATACTTTGTGAAGATCGATGTGTACCACCGGAATGGTGTTGTAATCGCCGTAGCTGTAGTACAAATTTTGGATTACGGTCCTGGCCAACAGAATCTCATGAAATAAGTTACATACAAACAGCATTTTACGTTGTGATTGGTAAGTAATCATTTTTATAGTATGTATACATCTTGAAATTTTTTTAGTAATACTAATTTCCATGGTGTGACAAAGCGTTTGTCATTTTTTTGTCTAATGCTAAACCAATAACTTCTTTATTTAAAAAAAATTTTTAATTTTCTTAGCGCAGAAAGTTAAAAAAATAATTCATAAACAAGAAATCCGGATTCTTCACTAATTAACGGCAATATCCCGGATTGAAAACTCCGATTAAATCTGTTTGAATCTGATTGAAACTCGATTGATCAATCGGATTTCTATCAGATTTAATCGGAAACAAACTTTCAATCAGAATTGTTCGGGAGTGTTCTAAGCATCCAATTGGAATTTTTCAATCAGATTGAATTGGATCTAATCGGAAAATAATAAATGTATTTTTCCTAATTAAAAAATCCGATTGAATCCGACTGGAAAATTCTAATCGGACATTTCCGATTGACTTTCAATCAGTTTTAATCGTAGAATATTTGAAAAAAAATTAGTATTTTTCAATAAAATCCGATTAAAATATTTCTATCGAATTTAATCGGAAAATAAGCGAAAAATAAATTTATTATCTTCTTTTATCAGAATCTCATAGAAATCTGATGGAGTTTCAATCAGATTCAATCGGATTTAATCGGAGTTTTTAATCAGGATTTCGATTATTTTCATATTGAATCCGATAAAATATTTTAATCGGATTTCATCGGAAAATAAAAATTTTTTTTTCAATTATTCTCCAATTGAATCCAATTGAAATTTCGTAATCAGATTCAATCGGTATATAATCATTTATTTTCGATTAACTTTTCATCATATTCATTACCCTGCTTAAAAAATCCGATAGATTCTTATAGCTGTATGCATAAGACCCTATACTTAACTATAGCACTTCTCATAGAACTCATTCATTCTCATAAAATCTCTATGGGAATTTATGAAAATCTATTGGATTCTATAAGATTTTCTAAACAGGGTAGGAACATTCCGATTACCTGTGAAAAAAAAATTATATATAATAAAATATAATCATACAAAATCATGTATAATTTTATGTAATTACATATAAATATATAAAATTATACGTATGATTAAACAAAATTATATATAAATTTATATAATTTTGTATAATTATGTATGATTATATCTAATTATTTTTAAATATATATAATTATATAAATTTACATACAGTCTTATATAACGATATATATTTAGATATAATTATATAAATCTTTCTAATTTACTTATTTATAAATATATTTATATATATATATATATTAAACAATACATGATATTATTATTTTTATTATTATTATTATTATTATTATTATTATTATTATTATTATTATTATTTTTCTATTATTTTTACTAATATTATAGTTATTTTTAATATTTCACTGCTAAAGAATCAATTATCTACAATTGTTTCATTGATTTTAATTTTACATTAAATAATGTAAAAAATACTTTTGAGAAGTGTCCAAGTAACACAAAAGCATATGTCAAATTCAACACTTTTCAAGTGTTGCAAATAACATATGAGTGTGTTAAAACTGAAGGTTACGTTTTCGAGAATTTTGACACTCATGACGTGTTACTTTTAACATACACGAGTGTAACTTTTTTAAAACAAACGACTTACGTTGAAATAACATATAAATAAGTGTCAATCGATCGTTTTACACACGAAAGTGTCAATTTTGACGAATCCTTCTTTACTGTGTGTGATCGACTCTCTTGGTTCAGTCACTCCTTAGTATTATACATTATCAAAAATGTTGACGTTGCATCTCAGGTTTCCTATGAGAGACTCGTCGTGGCCCGGGTCTCATGCGTCGTCATCTGTTTAGACTATCCGCGAGCCACGGCGATTCTCTTATCGCAAGAGATTTCCGTTACATTGTTGGCGGTGAAAAAAATAATATCGCCAACAAAGTAACGATTTATTAATTTATTATTTATTTATGATTCTAAGAAGTGTCGAACCGTCTATTCGCCAACCGTGGCGAATAAATAATTCGAGACTTCAAAAAAAAAGTTTTCTAAAATTTTTATTTAAATTTAGTTAGAGCCAGAACGTAACAACAGCTAAAAAAATTTTGAAATTTTGACAATTAATAAAGTTATAAAAAACTCCCGGGGTGAAAGGTTTAGATCTGACCACATATGATTATATCTGATCAGATCTGACAAAGTAGATCTGGTCAGATCTTTTAATTGTCTCTATCTAGCGAGATCTGGCCAGATCTGATCAGATATAATTATATGTGGTCAGATCTAAACCTTTTTCCCCAGGGATCCCTCTAAAAAAAATCGTTCTGTCAGTTGACCCTGCGGGCCAGCCTCAAAACTTCCCGCCGTTTTCGAGCTCCTTGAGCTCAAAAAATTGTTGTGGATACATTTTCGAGCTCTTCGAGCTCGAAAATACTTTTGTATGCCTTTGTTTTCGAAAAAAAACGTTTTTTACCATTTTTTTTCAAACGATATCTCTCGAACTAATAAAGTGATTGAGATGGTTAAGGTGGCAATCGACGCGTTTCATTGAGTTCTACAACTGATCAGACTTTGAAATCTATTTATCGAATGGTTTTTGAGAAATTTCAAAAATACTAAAAAAAATTTTTTTTTTTAATTCTTTCGACAACGGTATCTCTTGAAAGAATTAACCGATTTTGATGGTTGATGTGGCATTCGACGCGGTTTATGAAGCTTCAGAACCCAGTTGATTTTGGAATCAATCCATCGAGCCCGTAAAAAGTTATCCCAAAAAAACATTTTTGAAAAAAGTTTATTTTTGGAATATCTCCGAACGAGCCCTACCGATCAAGCTCAATTTTTTTTTCCGCTTCGAGATATTGACAAACCGCGTCGAATGACGACGATCAAAATCGGTTCATCCGTTCAAAAGTTATAGATATTTATATACGTACGTACGTACGTACATACATACACTCGGACATCATCTTGAATTTAGTCAGAATAGCTTCCTAGAACCTCAAAACGTCGACATCTATTGGAATTTCGATTTTCACAAATCGGGGTGAAACCAATAACTTCCCGAATTTTTGAAAATTTGCAATTATCTTAGCGGGAATTAACAAATATTAAATTGCGAAAAAAAAAAAAAGATAATTTCAATTCAATCCGAAATGTAATCTGATATATTAGGAACTTTACTTAGAGGAATTGTAAATTACTAAAATTAATGAAAAAATCCCGGTGACTGCTGATCTCGAACCTGCATCCTTCCGATTCAAAGTCTTTGATGCTATCCACTGCGCTGACCCACGTATGTGATCGCGTGAGTGTAAATAACTAGATATGAACAATTTTCATTAATAATACAATGTATAACTGATTATATCTGAGCAAATATAATAAGATCTGATTGTGTCAAATGTTATATTTAGTTCAGATATAGTTATATTTTATAAGATCTTACGAGATATGTGCAGATCTGACTAGATATAATCATGTCTGACATTGCATCTAGCCCAGATCTAATTATATCTAATTAGATCTGACCGGATATAAACGGTGGTTGGCCAGATACAATGAGATCTGATCATGTCTAAATATTAGATTTGATCAGATATAAATAGATCTGCCAAGATATAATTTGATCTGATCAGATATAATTATATCTGATCAGATCTTAATCATTTTCCCCGGGCTGAAATATAAAATTTAAAAAGTCTTAGTTGAGTTTAAAAGATTTTAACTTCTCATTTTTTTTTTAATTTGCCGAAAGAAGGAATTATTGCCGCGCTATTAGTGGGTATACTGCCATTGGTATTTTTACCCTGTAAACAATAACATAATTGAATATAATACAAATAAAAGAATCAATCATTTATTAATGTCTTCAATTTTCGAAAGTTCATTTGTATCCAAATAAATATATACAATTAACTTATCTTTTCAAGTTAGTGATTTAGTACAGTGGTTAACACATCAGACTTCGAATCAGAAGGGCTTGGGTTCGAGACCATGAGTCGGCGTGGTTTTTTTGCACGACTCTTAATGCGAAGCATTAAGAGTGTGTTCTACGAACGAAAAATTCTGTTTGCCCGTTTTTTTTCTTGTTTTTTTTTTACGGCAGTTATTGTATATATAAATGTATATAAATCACTATATAAAATTTTACATAATTATGTATAATTCTATAAAATTATACATAATTATTGTTGCGTAATCGAACTATATTTAAATTCACATATCGTTGCACTTCCGATAGATAGAGACAGCACCTACTGGGGCCTCGTGGCTGTTAAATTTAAACTTGACTAGCGCAGTGCGACGCATGCGCATCGATTTTTCCTGCTTCGTGTCGAGAAGACGACCGCCATTATCTTTCGCTATATACATTCAAGTGATAACACGTGTTACAACAAATCGTATCATTTTGCGCTCATCTCGAGTAATTAATTGAAAATAATAATTAAAATCAATTAAGTAATCAACAAGTTCAACAAAAATATAATTATTTTTGTAATCGTAAGCACCAGAGCTCATAAATAAATTAATAAAAAACTCAAGACTTCCAGTGATCATTGACCACGTTTTTCAAGAGGTTATTCAAACGGAAGACATCACGGGTGCCCTTTTATTTAATATATAATTATATCCAGTGTTCATAAAAATTAAAAGACTCTATTTGATAATTAATTAATTATCAACATGCTCAATATTTTAATAAAATTGAAAGTAAATTCTCGCTCGGTAGCCTCTGCAATCATGCTACCACGTGTTCATAAAATAAATTCAATTCAGTGCAATTTGTTATAAACTCATTCAATTAAATTAAATTAAGTGATCAATAATATTATAAATTAATGAACTCAATTATTCATGCATTTTGTGCTATTAACAATAGTAATTCAAGTGTTCAATAATTAACTTCGCTCGGTAACCTCTGATTTCATGTTACTGTTTTCCATGACATTTTTTGCAATCAACTCAGTGTTCAAATATATTGAAATTAATTATTTCAATTATTTACTCGAGCTCAATTTTCTAATTTGCATTCAATTATTTACGTATTCATGAGCTCAGACAATTTAACAGTATTAATAAATTAAATCAATGATTTAATTTTGTAACCCAGTGATATTATGTGCTGTGACAAATAAAAATATTGTTATATTTTTTAATATGCGTATTTTTCCAATATCCCAACCACCAACCAGTCCTGGCATGTATTTATTTAATTATTATTACAACAATTATATATGGCCAAAACTCATACATAATTTTATATAGTGATTTATATATAATTTTATATAATTATATATCATTTTTTTTTTTCCGGGAATGAACTTTCGAAAATTGAAGACATTAATAAATGATTGATTCTATTATTTGTATTATATTCAATTATGTTAATGTTTATAGGGTAAAGAGACCAATAGCAGTATACCCACTAATAGCGGGGCAATAATTCCTTCTTTCGGCAAATTAAAAAAAAAATGAGAAGTTAAAATCTTTTAAACTCAACTAAGACTTTTTAAATGTTATATTTCAGTTTTTTATAACTTTATTAATTGTTAAAACTTCAAAATTTTTTAGCTGTCATCCTGCTTTGGGTCTTGATAGTCTATTTCCAAGAATTTAAAAAAAAGTTTTTCTTTCTAACATTTAAAAATGCTGTAATAAATTAAAAAATTTTATAAACTTTATTTTATAAATCATTATGCAGTTTTTATGAATAATCTTAGATTGTTTGGACGTATCTAAATTATTTCACAAAATATTATGATTCACACACCCGCACAGCTTGATATTTACTCAGAGATTGCCATTCGATAAAATTTTTTAGAATTCCATTGTATAAAATTTTATGTAATTATATAAATATATTTATATATAAGTAAATTAGAAAGATTTATATAATTATATATATTTATATATAATTAAAAATAAAAAGTTTAAAATAATTAGATATAATCGTATATAATTATACAAAATTATATATAATTTTGTTTAATTATATATGTAATTTTTAATATTTATATGTAATTACATAAAATTATATTAGGAGTACAAATAAGTTTCCGCCGTTTTATTGTAGATGGCGTGGCACGGAGTTTCGGTTAGCTTTCGCAGATGATAACCGGCTTAAAAAATAGTTTGGACATTCAAGAACAACATAACCTATTAATATCATTGATTTTATATTGGTAAAATATAATTTTTATAAGTTGAAAATGTCAAAATTTGAGCCAAGTAAGCGTCATTTGCGGGAAATATTAGTTTACTTCTTTAATTTAAAGAAATCTGCTGCTGAGGCGCATCAATTGCTCGTAGAAGCATATGGTGAGGGTGCTTTGAGTGAGAGAACGTGTCGAGAGTGGTTTCAAAAGTTTAAAAACGGTGATTTCGACGTAGAAGACAAAGATCGCAGTGGAAGGCCAGTAATTTACGAGGATGCAGAATTGAAGGAATTATTGGAGGAAGATTCATCTCAAACACAAAAAGAACTTGCCCTAACATTAGAAGTCACTCAGCAAGCAGTCTCAAATCGTTTAAAATCATTAGGAATGATTCATAAACAAGGAAATAAAAATAAATATAAAATTCATAAGAAAGAAAAAAGAAAAAAATAAAAGGGCACGCGGCTCCCGTGAAAAAGTACTTGGAAACACTTGATTGGGAAGTGTTACCCCACCCGCCGTATTCACCAGACATTGCACCGTCCGATTATCACCTGTTCCGGTCCATGGCACATGCTCTGACGGCGCAGCGGTTCACATCTTATGAGAATACCAAAAATTGGGTTGATTCGTGGATAGCCTCAAAAGACAAGGAGTTCTTCAGACGTGGGATTCGAATGCTGCCTGAGAGATGGGAAAAAGTGGTTGCAAGTGATGGGCAATATTTTAAATAAATTTATATTACCGTTCTTCTATAATAAATATTTAATTTGTGTTAAAAAACGGCGGAAACTTATTTGTAACCCTAATACATAGTTTTATATAATTTTATATGATTATATCTTATTATATATAATTTTTTTTTCCCGGGGATTCAATTTTAAATTAACTTATTTTGTTAGTATTATAGTATAGTTAATGTTTACTGGCTGAAACGTACTTTCGAAATGGTACCCATGATGGGTCTCGAACCCACGACCGTCATGTTATGAAGCACGTCCCCTGTCCACTAGACTGGCCTATCTCATTCAGTTTACGACGATTCTTAACATCTGTTGAAAATATAGGGTTGTCGAAGATAAAATATTACTTGAATTCAATCTTGATTAGGTTATTTAATTTTTTTTAAATAATGGATGAAAATAATTCTAGCTATAAATTATAAACAAATTTAACAATTACATTAATCTTAATTATCAATTGAATAAAAGACTATTACATTGATTATCATTATCAATTTGACAAGAATTTATTAATTCAATTAATTAAAAAAAAAAAAAAAATTTAATTAAATTCATTTAAATTACTTTTTGGAAAAAAAATGATTAATTTTAATTATTAATTGAATAAAAAATTATAAATTAGATTTATTAAACTTTGATAAAAAAAATAATAATTTTAATTACTATCGTCAAAATGAAAATAAATGTTTAGTTATTTCAATTTTTTTCATGAAAAATACATCATTATCCCTGATTAAAAACTTCAATTAAATGCGATTGAAGCTCGATCGGATTTTATTCGTATTCAATCGGTTCAAACGGAGCTTTTAGACATGGATATTGATTAATTTATGACTAAAAATATTTTTAATGTTTGATCGTGCATGACTCATGAATGATCTATGTTTGACCACGCTTAGTCTTGCCTGAATCATGCATTATCATGCTTGATCATGCATTTTGATTTTTTCCCGGATCTATCAGAAAAATCAATATGAGAGTCCAGCCTAGATTTCTGTGTGAGTTTCCACTTAGCGTTTTTGGATAGATTCTCACATGGTTTTCTATATAGTATTGAACCCTGTTAAAAAAATCGGATAAATTCCAATAAAAAAAATTTCCTATCAGAATCTAATGCGATTTTGAATCAGCAGTCATTGGTATGTACTAGTGATAGCTCTCTATTTATAATACCATCAACCTATTGGAAATTACTTACAATATCCAATCCATGTAATAAAATATGTAGAATTGAATCAGAAATTACCCGTTACCAATTTTCACCGCCGATAAAAAAAAATAATCTATTGGTTTATATTAGGTAATTTCCAAAAAAAAAAAAATCATTCATAGGAAAATCATTAGTTTCAGTATATATCTATCGTGGCAAAATGTATATGTAGAATCAGATTTGATTGATAGCTTTCATAAAATAGTAAGTACAAAATAAAATTAATTGTATCGTAAACTTCCCGGTCGCTTTTCAGATGAGAATTTTTTTTATTAATAACAATCAGAATGATCTTGGTTTTTGCAATATTTTCGATACTAATTTTTATAAGAAATACCAGCATTTTATTGATCATAATCTCTACAGGAATATATTAGATATTGCTGATGGAAAGTGTACTATTTGAATAAGACGACAATCCCTGGTTAAAAACTCCGATTGAATCCAATTGAAAACGTTCTATCAGATTTAATCGGAAATCTATGATTGGCATTCAATCAGTTTAAATCGGATTTAATCGTAAACTTCCGGATGATTCCGATTGAAAGTTAATTAGAAATTTCCGATTGACTTTCAATCGAATTTAATCGGATACTTCCGGAAGATTTCGACTGTAAATTATTTGGAAATTACCGATTCCCGGGAAAAAAAATTTTTATATAATTTTATATATTATCCATGGTTAACAAAAACGATTCAAATCAATTCGAAAATTGGAACTCGGGATAAGCGAATAAAAATCATTCGAAACGGTTCAAAATTGATAAATCGAATATTTTAAAATCTACATTGAATCTATATTAACAATTAGTTTGCATGTCATGAAGTAATATAGGATATACTATATTACCACCAAAAATGACAGTTGTCATTGTGTCGAAAGACAGAGGAGTGTTCGTGTCAGAATTGCTTCCAAGTTTGGAATATAAAAACTCTGAAATATCTATCTAACCAGGAACAGCACAAGAGGTTAAGTGCCATCTAGCGGCGAGCACCGAACTACTCCCACTGCTATTGCCTAGCACCGGTGAATTTCCTCTCCTACATATATGTCTTTTCTCCTAAGAAATTTTTCTCTTGGTTCAAGCAACTTTTGTTTTTATTAGTTGGAGCATACGAAAATCCTTGCATTAAACACTCCCATGAAAAAAATTTATTTAAAAAATATAAGTTAAAATACAAAAAATATATTTTACAATTTATAAAAAATCAATCAGAAAACGATTTTTTTAAGAGCTTGACATTAAAATAAAAATAACTAGAAAAAATGCAGATTTTTGAAAAACTTTCTTTGTAATAACTTTTAAGAAATAAAATTACCTACAAAAAAGATTTTATGAGATTTTCTGATAAGTGATAGTTTCGCCGGAAAAGTAAAAAGATCTTAAAATTTACTATAAATTTGACTTTAAGCTCAAATAACTTTTGAACAGTTGGATTTATCAAAAAATGATGAGACTTTTTTTGTAGAGCGTTCAATTTCCTAAAAAAATATCTATCGTGCATAAAAATCCGTTGATTGGCTTGTAAGCTAGAAAATTCTAAAAAATAAAATTTTTTTTTCCCGTGTTATTTAAATAGAAAATAGAAAAATGGATTGACGCAAACCGTAGTATTATTATTAAAAACTTGGATTGGTACCGAAATTTTTATTTTTAGGTATACTTTCAATTTTTGGGATACCATAAAAAAAAATTTTTTTTTTTTTTTAACCAACCTAATGAATATATAATATTTTTTTTTATGTTTCCTTTTATTTTCGTGATAGTTTTAAATTCAATCAATACACTTTTTTAGAAAAAGTTTTTAAATTTTTTTATACAATCCTGAAAAATGCTTGTTTTAACTTTTTATAAAATTGATTAAATTAGAGAGACAGATAGAATTCTATACTCGGATATTTTAAAAATTGCTGAATTCATGATAAATGAAATTCATTTCTGCCAAAATTTTAATAATTATTAATACTATCTGAATTGTTATTTTCCGATTGAATCCGATTGAAACTGGTTTAAAATTGTCTGTCGAATTTGATCAGAAAATAATCGATAAAAAAATTATTATTTTCCGATTGAATTCGATTAAAACTGATTAAAATATTTCAATCAGATTCAATCGGAATATAATCGAGAAATAAATTATTATTTTCCGATTATATCTGATTAAATCCGATTGAATTTTTTCAATTAGTTTTAATTGGTTTCAATCAGAAAATAATTTTAAAAAATTTATTTTTTTCCGATTAAAACTGATTGAAATATTTCAATCGGATTTAATCGGATTCAATCGGAATATAATCGAAAATTACAATTATTACACTAAAAAAAAAAATACTGCTGTAATAGCAATACCATTAGGTTATAGTAATCATCTAAAGTTTGGAAAATCGTAGATTGTTAATATAGCAATACTTTACGTAAAGGCTAGATTGCTATTTTACCCATACAATGTTTTGTTAAATCAACTATTTATAAAGATGGTTGCTACGGCAATATGTATTGCTATATTAACAATACGTATTGGTATATTTACAATCCGGATTGCTATATTAACCATTTTGATTGCTATATTAACAATTTGGATTTCTATAATAGCAATCTATAGGAAACGTTAAAACAGCAATACGAAGTATGGAGAACATAACCAAAGAATATGGTTAAATTCACAATACTTTATTTAAAATTGAAGATAGTCAATGCAGAAATCTGGTATTGCCAAGTTAACGATACATTTTGTTATGACAACTATCTACCATTAGCAATACTTCAGATGGTTACGATAACCGCATTTTTTTTTCAGTGTATTTTCCCATTGAATCTGATTAAAATATTTCAATCAGATTCAATCAAAAAATAAAACATATTTTTTTCCGATTAAATCCGATTGAAATTTAATCGGAGACCTCGAACGCTCCCGAACACTTCTGATTGAAAATTTGTTTCCGATCGGAACTGATAGAATTCTGATTGAGTGTCCTCCCAAACACTTTCAATCAGATTCAATCGAAGTTTTTAATTTTAAACTTATAAATCAATAACATTTTCATACATTATTATCCAAAGAGCTTTGACATTAATTACGAAAAACTCAAAAATATAATGTATTCGTTCTAAAATAATAGTCACCGTTTAGTATACAAATGAACTGTCGATTTCGCATTTGTTATGCTCAAAATCTATGTCAGGAGTTATCTAGTTCAATCTGAAGAGTGTTATTATCAGGCTTGCATTATACAATCTAGTAGAAATTATTGTAATAATACGTCAAAAGTAGAAACTGATAAATTCTTATGCAGCGCAAAGCCGAAATATCGTGTAAAAATACTGGCATAGAGATGATAGAATCATTTTTAAGCTTTAATTCTCGATCGTGACAATATTAATAACTAATAAATTATGTATTAAAAGCATCTATACAAAATCTGATTAAATGGCATGAGTAAAAGTTTAGGAAGTTCAAATAAAACACGACTAAAAGCAATGAGGTTTTAGCCAATCAAATATAACCCAATTACGTATTGATAACTATATTAAAAATCTGATGATTCATTAATAGTATTTACTGATTAAAAATAAACGTGAAAAAAACATATACTTTTATTTTGTAATAACTACTCAGAAATTTCAGATTCATTCTAATAACAAATAAAAAATCCAATAGGAATGTATTGTGTTTTTGACACAGTGATTGCAGATTAAATTTCATGAAAAAATTCATATTTTTGTAGGATAAGTATCTATGTATTCCCATAAAATTGTATATTTGTCAAACGCTATGCCTATTAAAAATTGTTCAAAACATGAAGTAGAAACTTCTTCTGAAAACATATAGAGTTCGACAATGACAACTCTGAAACCTTATACTATAGAAAAAAATGAAATAACTAGCAGAAAAATAAATCAATCAAGACCTGAATATGCTGATAAAAATATAATATAACTTTTCGTGCTCATTAAATCTCATTTTCCATTGAGGAAAAGTCAGTTAAGTTCGGAATCCTGATCTATTACTATACATTCCCATAAATCAATAGAATGGAACTTTTTTCCGTTCCGATAGGCTATGGGAATTTGAATCGGATTATGACCGAAACCTAATAGTTTCTATAGGATTTTTTCAACAGAGAAGCATAGATCCCAATATAGACTCACATTTCTATCGATTATTAGTAAAAATTACTATTATATTACAGATATATGACAAAAAATTATCATAAATTGAAATAGATCATTCATATATATTATATAAAAATTTATAATGATTTTTTGCCACATATCTGTGAAAAAAAGTAATTTTTACTAATAATAGATAGAAATAATAATTTATTCTTAATTATTATAAATAATGAGTTCTTCGAAAAAAACAAAGAGTCGATTTTTTTTAAACACTCTAACCCACAGTTTCCTATATGGATTTTCCATATGGGAACCCAGATATCCATAGTTCCCTCCATGAATTCTTATATAAATAAACCTTTATATTATTTTCTATAGATTCTTACATAAAATCCATACTTTTCTATATGAATTCCCATGGGTACCCCTACGTATTACACATTTTCAACAATGATCATACATGATTCAGTATGACTTTGTATGAATCAGACATAGTTATGTATGCTCATGCAAAGTCATACTCAGTAATGCAATCCAATGCATGATCATTAATTTCCTGTTATAAATAGTCAGGCATGATTGTGCATGACTTAACATGACTCATGCGTGATCAAGCATGACTTGGCATGCATTATGCACAATTAAGCCTGGTCATGCATGAATATTGCACGAATCATGTGTGACTATTCTTTCCTGTATGATCATGCATGATTGAACACATCTTTGCATGATCATACATGTCTGTGCATGAAGCATGCAAATCCATGCCTTGATCATGCACGACCATGACTGAATCATGCATGATCAAGCATAATCGTGCATGATGATTTTTTCCTGGGATATTAAGAAAAAAAATTTGTTTTTCTTGTTTTTCTTTTCACGTGGAAGGGTACCCTATCGTCCAGTCCTCTTCTATCACAAAATAAACTATTAATTCTACAATATTTTTTAATGACATTAAATAATTCTCTAGTATTTTATTATGATTATAATTTTTCTATATCCACATTTCATGATACCCGAAACGTAACTTTTTATCATTACACATAAATTAATCCATCTAAAAGTTCACCGGTACCAGATATTAAAATTAAATTTAACCAATAATTGAGTAATAAAAAATATTTATGTCAACTTGATTATAGGCTGCGCAATGGCGTTCATGTTCATAGTTACAATATTAGCAATAGCTGTTTGTCGTGTACAATTCAAACGTGCAATGATCACGACAAGACACAGTCAACAAAATTGTGATATGTATCATCAAACAAGACGTTCTTTATCAGAAAATATACGTTATTCTGATATTAATACTACAAATATGACGACAGATGATCTTCAACGAGGTAATATAATGTGTTACTCTCGATATCTACATTACTTTGATTACATACTAATTTATAACTTGTTTAGAGCGAAATATTATGCGTAATATAAATGGCGAAAGATTATTCGTGGATCGACCCATGGGACCTCCGTCATATTCAGAAGTAATAGCTTTACCATTACGAGAAGAGCCTCCACCACTTTATGTATCATGCGAAGATCTTAACGAAAATTTAGAGTTAAGAGCATATGATCTTCGTAATATTTATCAATCGACCACTCTTCCAGCAGTTATCAATAATCGCAATTCATACCGTAGTGACACAACAGATGCGCCTAGTTCAATCTTCAATAGTTCAGGACAAGTTCCGCTATGCATACCAGTATCTTTATCATCAACAGCTACACAGAGTCATAATGATTTAAATGATAATATTGCTGAAAAAATTAAAGATCTTGAGCCAGAGTATGCAGACACGGACGCACTTTTAACGGAAAACAATAAAATGTCGAATTCTAAAGAAACAGTATGGAATGCTTCTAATCGACACGAGAAGTTTAAAACTGAATGGCTAGTAAAAAATTTTAGTAATGCGATAAGCGCTAACGTTTGGTTAAATCACGAAACTAATCAAACTAATCAGCGTTCTCCATTGGAAGTCAAGAGCTTTTCTTTAGAAGATTTTAGAAATGAGGGATTGATTTCGAAATCTGATCAACAAAAATTACACTCTAATTCTATGATTATTTCTTCCCAAAAGCTTGATACTTGTTCGTTACTTTCACCTGATTCACTTTCAAGCTGCCAAATAGCGGGTCCAAGTTCTTTACAAATTGAAAATGATGTAAATTTTAATTGTCCTGTAATTTTTGTTAATGATTCGAATAATAATAAAACAACTGAATAATTAAGTTTGAAACTGGCAAATACGTCTCCCTCTCCAGTTTCTGAAAACATTAATATTTATTAGTTACTTTTAATCAAAGGTCAAGGATGCAGTTGATCTCCGTTCTTTCAAATCCTTTATTTAATTTATACACAAGACTCTACCTTTTGAAACATTAAACTCAACAACAATAAAAACTTTATAAATATAATACATGGATATATAAGGACTCATAATAATCAAGTATGATCAGATTTAATTATATATATAAGCCTTTGTATGAGTATATATAATTATATACTCCACATATAACTATATATGATTAGGCAAAATCATATTTTCCCGGGCAATGAATACGATATAGTATTAAGCATAATTTGCTGCAACAGCTGCTTGTTCTATATGAATTAAGTAATCATAGCATAAGTTTTTAGGGTCATCCAAAGTAGTAGCTGTTGAAATTGCTAGTGGCAGAATGTTCCAAAAAGCATTACCTAATATCACGAAAGATTAAAAGAGTGAAACATTCAATCAGAATTACTTGGGACCGTTCCAAGCACCCGATTGAAATTTTTTAATCAGATTCAATCGGAAAATAATCATTTTTTTCCGATTAACTCACTCCGATTTATTCGGAACTTTCCGATTAAAACTGATTGAAAGTCAATCGGAAATTTCTGAAGTTTTAATCAGATAAAGAAGCACATTTACTGAAAACTTGAATAAGCTTGATATTAAACCTCTTTATGATACTAATTTCATTTTAGCCAACCTTTCTACTTATATTATTTATTTCACTCATAATTACTTTAAAAAGTATAATCTATCAACATTAAAACTTAATCTACACTTAAATATACTGTTTTACCAACGACTGTTTTACACGAAATTTTATATCCACAAGACTCTGAGGTGCTCTAGTGTCAAGGAGTAGCAGCTGAATGGAATAACCCATGAAGAATAGAGACTGTCTCTATTCTCCATGGGTTATCCTAATGCCTATTGAAGAGATAAGTAACTAAGTTTACATCTATATGTTACATGCAGCTGCCGAATTCTTTCACTACTAACCATCTTAATTAAGACTGGATCGTACTCAACAAATTCTCGAATTTTAGATGTCTATTAATTTATTAATTGATTATCATTA
The DNA here is from genome assembly GCA_964016945.1 of Microplitis deprimator. NCBI lineage: Eukaryota > Metazoa > Arthropoda > Insecta > Hymenoptera > Braconidae > Microplitis > Microplitis deprimator. The sequence continues at coordinate 10,561,088 of OZ024707.1, read as the reverse complement.
TAGCGATTTTCCCAACTTCCGGATAGGGATGTGACCTCGATTCGGAAAAATCGATTACTCAATAATCGATTTTTTTGTTTACAGATAAATCGATTTGTGAAAAATCGATTTAAAAAAAAAATCGATTTTTGTTTATACTTCGACTTTCTATACAAAAAATGCCTATTCAATATATTAGTGGAAATATATTATGAATATTTAATTTAAATTTAATTTAAGTGAAAATTATTCCAGATAATAAGTATCGAAAAATAGCCAAATGGACCATTTTCAGATTTTATTAGTTCAGATTCGAATTCTTCACATACAAATTTTTAATACTCCTCCCTATCCAAAAATTCCCATAGAATCCACTCAACTGCGACAAAAACCGCATAGAAACCAGCACAGTCTATAAGATTTTATGCGGTTTTTGTCGCAGTTGAGTGGATTCTATGGGAATTTTTTGATAAGGCTAATAATCTTATTACAGTAAAAAAAGTACTAAACAATAAAAGGAATAAATGTAACAATTTTTTAGTCTCGAGACTAAAATACAAAGCACATTACTCGCTACAATTTAAGTTTAGACAATGAAAAAAACGAATATTAATTGTTATTATCACAAATGATCAGTACTTAGTTTAACATATGACGAAATTAAAAATCAAATTAGCTGGTGAATATTAATAATATATCAAACGAAAATCGTGTAGTCTTAAAACTAAAAATACTATAAGCTTTTCCTTGAACTTTGAGTTTAAATAATAAACCTAAAATAAATAATTGCCACAAATGCTCAGTATTACTTAACATTTGATTAGAATCGAAGTGAAATAAACCGATTAGTTTAAGTAGTAAATAAAACGATAATTGTTAAATATCAAAGTTAAAAATGAAAAGAAAACTTCTTTCAATCTTTGAGCTTCAGTAATATGTAACGGGATAAAATTTAATTTTTTATCAAGGAAAATCGTGATTTTCCACGGCTGATCAATTACCCGAGCCGTAACCCCGAATGAGTACCCGTTAGAGTTTTTCGACTTGTCGCCGGGTGCGCTAATTGAAGAAGCTTGGACTGTCCCAAAACTAATTAAGTGAGGAGGCGATTTTCCGGAAGTTACCGAAAATGGCCGAGCTAAAAATATATAACCACAGGATAGTAGCAAAATCGAAGAGAGTCGGTCGAGCCGACAAGCTGAACTGACGCCCATCTGCCGTGAGCTTTATCCAGAAGACCGGAAACCAAGGAAAGACCAAGGGAAGCTAGATAGACGCCAAGGGTATCATCCGGTGAATAAGTGTAAAATTTAGTATTACCATCGTAGTGCTGTGCGTAAATAAATTCTCGGCAGATAAGCAAGAATTAATAAATCAATTAATATCGAGTATAAAATCATCAAAAGTGTTAATAACTCAGCGTCTCGAATAGAATAAATTCTCGGCGGGGGAAGCCAGAATTTATCGCAAAGAAATAAAGTAATAATTAACCTCGAGTTTGGTCGAATAAATTCTTGGCGGGAAAGCGAGAATTTATTATAAATAAATTAATTAATGATTGCGAAAAATTAATTCTTGACAGGAGAGCCAGAATTAACTATTAAATTAATTGTTAATTTAATTTCTATAAAATTAAATTCTCGGAGGGAATCCAGAATTAATTATTAATTTAATTTAGTATAATAAGAAGTTAGCAATTAATTATAAATTATAAGAAAACTTTATTGAAATAATTGGTCAAGTAGAACTTATGGAAATTAAATTTGGATAAGAAATGCGTGAGTCAACTGCGAAGAACAGGAGTCCAAAGTCCAATCATCGGCTTCACGTAAGTTTTCGCAGTATAAATAAATCCAAAGGAAAGTTTACGTGAAATGAAAACGTGTTGATAATTTAACGTATAAAATTGAAATATGATTTGATTGTGGAAAATTTATAATAAATAAATGTAGTGAATTGAGATTAAGTAAAAAGAGTAGAAAAGGGTAATTCGGTATATCATAAAACGTGTGTGTGTGTGTGTGTGTGTGTGTGTGAAATAATTCCAGGGGAATTAAGGTTTAATTTAAGATCCAGGAGATCTGGCAAGTTGCCAATTTTATTTTAAAATAATTGATCCAGGGGATCAGGCCGGTGGCCATTATAAGTAAAGTCCAGGGGACTCAATTTTAAATAATGATCCAGAGGATCAGGTCGGTGGTCAATTAATTATAGAGTCCAGGGGACTCAATTTTATTAAGGATCCAGGAGTCCAATTTAATAAGTGGAAACCTAAACATGCAAAACTTCTCAATAAGACAATTTATAGATAAATTGAGAAAAATCTAGATAGCCCGAACTGGGAATCGAACCCAGACCATGTCGGTATCACGCCGAGTGCTCTACCAGTTGAGCTATCCGGCACTATACTATATTCCGTTCAATTTAATCTATAACTTATTAAGCCACACCGTCCATCGTACGGTAATAGACCAATTTCATAAGTGGAAACATAAACATGCAAACCTTCTCAATAAGACAATTTATAGATAAATTGAGAAAAATATAGATAGCCCGAACTGGGAATCGAACCCAGACCATGTCGGTATCGCGCCGAGTGCTCTACCAGTTGTGCTATCCGGCACTATACTATATTCCGTTCAATTTAATCTATAACTTTTTGAGCCAAACCGTCCATCGTACGGTAATACACCAATTTAATATAGTGGAAACCTAAACATGCAAACCTTTTCAATAAGACAATTTATAGATAAATTGAGAAAAATATAGATAGCCCGAACTGGAAATCGAACCCAGACCATGTCGGTATCGCGCCGAGTGCTCTACCAGTTGTGCTATCCGGCACTATACTATATTCCGTTCAATTTAATCTATAACTTTTTGAGCCAAACCGTCCATCGTACGGTAATACACCAATTTAATATAGTGGAAACCTAAACATGCAAACCTTTTCAATAAGACAATTTATAGATAAATTGAGAAAAATATAGATAGCCCGAACTGGAAATCGAACCCAGACCATGTCGGTATCGCGCCGAGTGCTCTACCAGTTGAGCTATCCGGCACTATACTATATTCCATTCAATTTAATCTATAACTTATTGAGCCACACCGTCCATCGTACGGTAATACACCAATTTCATAAGTGGAAACCTAAACATGCACACCTTCTCAATAAGTTTAGGTTTCCACTATATTAAATTGGTGTATTACCGTACGATGGACGGTGTGGCTCAATAAGTTATAGATTAAATTGAACGGAATATAGTATAGTGCCGGATAGCTCAACTGGTAGAGCACTCGGCGCGATACCGACATAGTCTGGGTTCGATTCCCAGTTCGGGCTATCTATATTTTTCTCAAATTATCTATAAATTGTCTTATTGAGAAGGTTTGCATGTTTAGGTTTCCACTTATTAAATGGTGAAACATAAAACTCAATATAAACAGGCCAGTGGCCAAATTTATTGTAAGTCCAGGGGACTAAATATTTTTCTTTTAAATAAATTGTTGTAATAAAAGTTCAGGGGACTAGTTAGGTTGTAAGAGTATAAAGTCCGGTGGACAGTTATATTATAAATAAATTATAAGTGAAATAAAACCCGGTGGGTATAATTGTTAAGTGATAAATAATATTTGATAATTATATTAGTTAAGGGGTTAGGGGTAGTCAGGATTTTCAAAAAATAGATTTTTTTTTTTTTTTGCATTTTCGTTAAGTGTAATATCTTAAAAATATTCTCTGAAAATTTGAAGTTGATCCGATAATTATTTTTCGAGTTATTCGACAAATAACAAAGAGCGCTCGGGCACTCCAAAACGCTCGGAAGCAGGTACGTAAATCTAGTGTGAAACTTTAAATGCGTTTTTCTCAAAACTATGTTTTTTGAACTGGTGACAACTGTAACTCGATAACCGCTCAGTAAATTTTAATGGAATTTATACAGCTTTTAGAATACATAATAAACTCAGGCCTGATCGAAGGATTTTTTTTTTTTTTTAAATTTCGATTTTTTAAAACCAATTAACTGTTGATTTTTTCCTGAAAATCTAGAAAAAAATTTCCTGAGGCCGCCATTTTGTTAATTTTTGAAAAAAAAAAAAAGCTTCGATCAGGCCCAGGATTATCTATTTATAAAACTAATTTTTTTCATCCGATTGATTTGAGATGAATCTCCAAGGACTTATGACAGTCACCGCAAGGACCTTTTTTTGAAACTGGGTCAACACAGACAGCTATAACTTTGAAAATTATAAATTTTTTTTTTTCAAATTTTCGTGACTTCAAGTCAAAACATTGTTTAATAATGCCATATTATTATTTTTGTAAAATAAAATGATTTAATAGCAAAAAAACATTACTGAAAATTCTCATTTGTTCGTGTCTCTGACTACCCCTAACCCCTTAAATATTGTGTATAATTAAATTTAATTCCTCATCCTTCCTCACTCTCGTAAAATTCGACGACCCTGATTTTCAAAATTTACATCTCCGGTTCTGGAAGGCCGAGTCTTATCTTCCAGTGGCGCTCTTATTAAGATCAATTAATAAAGGGGCCAAAACATAGCAAGGTTGAAAATTACCCTGTTACAAATAAAAAAACTAAAATAAATAATTGCGACAAATGTTGAGTATCACTTAAGATTTGACTAGAATCGAAGTAAAATAAACCGATTAGTTTAAGTAGTAAATAAAACGATAATTGTTAAATATCAAAGTTAAAAGTGAAAAGAAAACTTCTTTCAATCTTTGAACTTCAATAATAAAAAAACTAAAATAAATAATTGCCACAAATGTTTAGTATCACTTAAGATTTGACTAGAATCCAAGAAAATAAAACGATCAGTTTAAGTAATAAATAAAACGATAATTGTTCAATATCAACATAAAAAACGAAAAGATAACTTTCTGCAAACTTTAAATCAAAATATATAAAAAAACTTCAATAAATTATTGCCATAAGTCTTCTGTTAAAGAGTTTAACAATAATAATTTTGGTAATCGCTTTCCCAAAATACGATTTCGAGTTTTCCTCACAATATTCCCAGCTTTAGAAAACAATCTTTTAGCTGATGCAGAAGTGGCCATGACTGAGAGGTGTTTCACAGCCAAATCCGTTAACTTTGGAAAAGTTCCTTCAGAACTTTTCCATACATTGAGAGGGTCTACCTTAAGATTTGATAACGGTGCCGCAATATATAAGTCTAGCTCTGTATTTTTGGTCGTTGAAACAGATGATTCAGAATTGGTCACCGCTAGAACATCATCATTTCTGATGTTCAAACTCAAACATCGGTTCGTATAATTAATGGTTTTCGACAAGGATAACGGCTCATTCAGATGAATTTTTTTAAATTTAGGATCCAAAAACGTTGCGACCGAGAAAAGGTGAACTTTTTGGATGTTTTCAATTCTTTTGGTCAATTCCGTTTGCAGTCAATATTTTAATTGCTTAGCCAAATCACTATTGATCGTTGTTGCATCTAATAGAGTTCTCAAACACTTGATAGGTATTGCTTTATTGGCTGTCACATATTTTTCGGCGCTCATTTCTTCAGTGACATTGTGAAAAGGTCTTAAAACTTTTTCTATTTCTTTGAGCACAACAATTTTGTTTGCTTGAAGCATTTGGGGTGCATTTGGATGTTTTAATAAAATAGTTCCTATTGTACTTTTTATTATTACAAAACTTTCAATCATAAATAATTGTGAATTCCACCTTGTGGATACGTCTCCAACTAAATGCTTTAATTTTCCTTCGGGAACTTTTTGCTGTATTTGCAACTGTCGCAGCTCTTCAGCGCCTACGCCGCTTTGGTGAAACCAAGTCACGATTTTTCGAACTTTATCCAAAAATACTTTCACTTCAGTAGAGTTCACTGAATTTTCAACCACTAAATTCAATGTATGTGTTACACATCGAATATGTTTTGCCCGACCAAAACTAATTTTTGAAGCCTTAACTATGTTTCTGCCATTATCAGTAGTGACACTTACAATTTTGTCATTAGACAAATCCCAATCTCTACATACTTTGAGAATCATCTCCGATAAGTATTCTCCGGTATGGTTCTCATGTAGCGGTTCACATGCGATGCTCATAGATTTCATTTCATAGTTTTCTACGAAGTGCACTGTCACACCTAAAAAACTTCTTAACTGCATATCCTTTCATTCATCTATTGTGAGACAGACATTTTTCATAGGTCTTAATTTTTGTTTGATAATGGCTTTCTTTTCTTCATAATTAGTGTCGATAAGATCTGTGATTGTTTTTCGACATGGAACCGTGTACAAAGGAACCACAGTCTTCATTAACTTTTTAAATCCTGTTCCTTCTACCATACTGTAAGGAAGACTATCCCGACAAATCATTTCTGCGATGCTTTGAGTTATTTGTTTATTTTTATCGCCATTTGAAGCGTATGCTGAAACTCTCGAAAAAGCAGCTCCAATACTCGATTTAGCTCGTTTTAGCGTTGAAAATAAAGCCTCACTTTCTGTTGACAAAGTTGTTGATGAAGTTTGCACCAATGAATTGTTATTTTCCAAGTTGCTAGTATCCTGAATAGCAACTTCACGTGAATTCTGTAGTGATAAAAATAAAAATTAAATTAAATTGAAATTTTTTCATTATTTCATCAAAATTACTGTCTATATAAATTTTTAGAAAATGAGTGATGGCTAAAAAACATTTTTATAATATGTATTCTCGATTTCAGAATCAAATGAAGAATATTATAATCACAAATGCGTTATTAACCTCTAAGAAGATAAGCTATTGTAAAGTAAGAAATAGGAAATAAAATTTTAATTTCATTTAGGTTAAATGTTTACAATTAGAACATATAAAATTTAACTCATTATCTGAAGTTTATAATTTGCTGTCGTAAGGACTTTAATAAAGAATAAATAATAACTTTTAGATCGAATGATTAGTGTTACCTCGTCAGCTTGTAAAACAGTGGAATGTTTCCTTTCCATATGCTGTTTCAAGTTTGTAGTGTTACTACACGTTTTCAATGCTTTTGGACAATATTTACATTGTGCAGTGGCATGATCTCTATTTATTACAAAATATTTTCGCCAGCAACTTTTAGGAATTTTACTAGTGGAAGACATTTTTATGGCTAACGACAATTATTTTGACACTTCAAAACTTCACAGATGAAAATGAAAACAAAAAAGATCACAACTTAATATATATTGGTATGTACAGATGGCGCTGATTTTTTTATCGACTTGTTCAGTAAACTTATTTACCCATTTTTTCATCCATCGCACAGATAGCACTACTTACAAAAATCGATTTAAAATGTGTAATTCTTATAATCAATTTATTAAAAATCGATGTTTACCATTGTTACGTGTGAGCTTACAGCTTAATGTTCTTACTGCGTAACCGAACTTACTATGCCTAGCTCAGCGTCTCTAGAAATTTAATAGGATGTTATAAAGGGTATGGGTCGCTCAGTAAAGGAATGAGTATACGTGAATTATATGGATATTTGTTTATTGGGCGTCCCCAAAATATGGGAGTACCCTGAAAAGGCCCTGAGAGTCTCTTTTACAAATCTAAAATAGCATAAATCATACGGATACGAATACAATATTTCTATAGCGGCAATCACGTATTCTTATAGTGATCTGTAATTATAGCGGTACAATAAAAGGAGATACAATATTTATGCGCGAGCAGACAACTATTTGAATCAGCTTAACTATGGTAACTAACTCTTTTCTGTAATTGCATCTTCTACCTCGAAAATATCACTCCGCCGTTCCCATGAAAACTCTTTCGTTGCTGCATAAGAAAATATCCCTCCGCAGTTTCCAACGGAACTTTTTTCTTCCCACAGTTAAACTGCTGACCACACAAAACGTCTGCTCGTCACGTTGTATTATAAAAGTAGACTTTATGCGACTAATGTAATGCGATATCTATGTGCAGCTGTATAGCGCCTAATGAAATGCAATCAAATATATTACATACTGAATTTAGATTTATCTATTTATTATTTGTTAATTACTATTAGACGGATGGGTGTCAGCCCACCCGTCACACGCTCCCCCGGCTCGAAAAAGAAAGCCATTCTCCCGAATGGTAAAAGGGACAATCCTATTCACAGGGTAAGTCGCATGTGAACTCCCTGATATCACTCGAGATCACGATTCTCCTCCTCGATCAGTTTGAGCGCATAATAATATTCAACTGCACAACAGTATACATGTTGCATACCTATATATATATAAAAAAAATGATACTCAAAAAAATGATAATGATAACTAATAATCTTAACCTATCATCGGATTATATGCTTATATGTTAAGATAAATATCATAATTCCTGAAGAGACTCTCTACATTCTAAGGAAAATAGAATATTTTGTTGAAAGTACAATACATGTGAGAGTAATAACAACAGATAATTAATAATAAAATATTAAATTGCATCCCACATCCTTGCATGCTGTAATCGGGACTTCATCGACCCCAGTCCTCATGATCCTGAAAACCCAAATAGGCTTGGACGACCCGGCATGCTGGCTACGTTTCTCTTGTATAGTATACCTGCAACAATAAATGGTTTGGGAAAAGAAGAGAGAGACGGATAGGTTGTTGATTTCGAACTCTCTACAGTCTCAAGTTTTTATAGTGCCAAATGCTTCGACGGACAGTAGTAGCTCTGGTTAATCCTTCCGGTTCGTCATCGTGATGAGGAAGTTGCGTTAGCTGCATCATCTCCATATCCGCATATGATACTCCTGATTGTTCCTGTGCCTCGTCATTTCCCATAGCGCTAGGTTTCTCCTTCAATCCGATAATATCCACTCTTTTTTCCTTTTCTGTCCGCTTTAATTTTGACGGCGGCTTTCGAATGTCTAACTCCTTATCCTTTTTCTGAACTGGTTCCATCCTGAGTTTTTCTATCGATGTCGCTTCTTCCTTATCTATTTGTTTTTCCTTGTCCACCCTAAATCTTTGTTTTACACATATCTCTGGCTCTTCTACCGTTGCGATTTTTCCTTCTTTTGCCCGTTTCTCATTCTCTGCTTTAATTTTCCGTTTTATGTATAATCTTGAGCACAATCCACACAAAATCAAAAATACTATGACGCCTAGACCCATACAGAAATACACAGCCAAGGTCTTGATTCCCACGATTTCAGCTCGTATTCCTTCAATCTCTACCATATGACGCAGCTCCTGCTGCACCTCTGCCAACCTGACACCTCCTTTTTCTACAGTAGCCCCATCACCTTGTAATTGCCCTATTGCGGCCATTAGTTCATCCAGAACAATGTGAGTTCATTCCGGTATCCTTTCCAACTCTTTCCCAATCTCTGGCCAACCTAGCTCTCTATCCATAATTTTGGGCACGACATGTATTCCTTGAGTCGGAGTCAAAAATGTTTTACCTGTTACTCCCTCACACTCGTCCCGCATCCACATAACTCCAATTCCGTTCACTGTCATTTCCTCTGTCTTATTTCCTGCGCAACCAATTTTTACAAAATCATCGCCTCTGGCAACAAACAACCAAGCATTCGTATTATATAACTTCATCCAAAATGTCTTTTCTAACTTGATTACTCTCAATTCACACTCGTTGATATCGACGTTCTTTCCTACATACAACCTTGCTTCGCACCCTTTTCCGTCTTCCATATCATGTATGACAACTCTACCAACCCCAAAGAATCGATTATTGACTACTTTACTCTTCCCGATGTCATCTTCCGTAAGTAATACATATTCGCCTTCCCTTATAGCGGTATATGGCGTAGTCGGCATTATGATCATTCCATACATCGAAGCTGTTGACAACATAGCGGGAAATGGATAATGTTTGACCAATCTATATCTTGTTCTCAACATCAATGGCACCTTCCATATGTATATGATTTTTTGGTTATAAACCCATGGCTTTGCATCTATGATCGCCAGCAATGTTTTTATCCCCTCTGAATCCGTTCCAGTAGGAAGTTCCATCCCCTTACTGTATTTCAAAATAACCTCGATATGGCCCGCTAAAAATCTGACACCGACAATATCCCATTGTAAATCTGACCCTCAGTTACCATGAAAGATGCGAAAAACACTCTTCTACTAACGGTCTTACGCACTTCCAACTCCCCTTCAAACTGGTCTAAGTCCGCTTCATTTTCTTCATTCCCTTTTTCAATGCTAATTTCCTCTTGGAGTCTATGACGTCATTATTCTCTGTTCTTGCTAAACTATCATTACCTTCCGCAAATTTAGATATTCTCTCGTAATAATTCATTAGCTCAGGCGTTGATTCCGCTGCCTTCTGCCTACACCAATCTTTACTCTCTTCTACCTGGGTTTTTATTAGCTTAACTCGTTTTTCCAAATCCATGAGGCGCTCCTTGCTCTTGACATGTTTCCTCAATTTGTCCAATCTCTTCACTGACCGTTCCGTCTCAGCTTCTTCCACATAAATGTCTATAAATGTTATCTTCCACTCATGCGAAAAGACTCTATATTCCCCAATATCCTCCGAATACAATCCTCGTTTATTGTCCAATCTTATCATCCTTCCTGTAATCCCTTCTCCCGTCCTCACCGTGGCACTGTAACCATCAAACTTAAAATCATAATCACCCTTCCCTCCTTTTTTTTTTTTTTAAGAGAGAGAAAAAAAAAGAAATTTTCGAAATAAAATACCCGGTCCCTTAATTAATTTCTCTCTCGTTTTTTTCTTGCTTATTTTAATTTGCGGTTTCTGAAACCGGCTTCCTTCTATTTTTACGTTCCTTTTACCTTTTCTTTTTCTTGCTTCTCAACGGTTCTTCTGCTAACTGTAACAATAAATGTGTTACTGATGATAAAACTGCGCCCACTAAATACAAACTCCCGCCGTATGCTCGATGCAAAATGTATCCATGTACTACTGTGTCGATTATTAATTTCAGCATTTTTATACTTATCATTATGCCTATCAGGCCCGCACTTGTTGCTCCGAATATTAAAAATCCTCCCCAAAATTTATCCCATTGTTTCTTTGCATAACTTTCAATAATAGATTCATCCATAAACTGTGTCATTGATATTCCTGTGCTACCGACAATTGTGCGACCCGTTGCTCCTCTTACTATAGTGTTAACCAAAACTGGAGTTTCTATTGGTAGCATTATTGTATTCCTCAATTTTTCCAAATCCTTATCTGTATATATCCCACTTGTTGCTAAATATTTTGTATCCTCATAATCCCCGGTTGGTATGGTCGTTGGCTTTAAAATTTGTGGTTCCTTCGTGTCTTCGAATCCCGGCTTCATAATGATCCATGTCCCATCTACCTCATATCCGACCGATAGTAACTGGTTGCAGTCTACAATAGTACCTTGTTTAATCAAAATTCTTGATCTAGCCGTGACAACCCAACTCTGGTTTTAATAAGTCACCGGTAACTCCTGATAACATTCTTCTACCTTCTTCAACTGGACATCTACAGGTATGCACTTAATTACGTAAATGATTTCCCCTGCAACTGTTGCGTAGTATCCTGGTCCTTTCATTATCGCATAAGCGAATTCTTCGGCTTCAATCCTGACAGAATCAGTGCGTTCAGTATTACCTGTCGTTCAACTTCGCAATTGTGTGTTAATATATCTCTATAAAGAGATCTCATTTGTCGTTTAATATGTTTTTCTACATACACAAATTTCGAATTTATGTATGCAAATATGTCGAAGTCTTGCGTCGAGATTGATTTTATTTTCGTTGTTTCTTCACCTGGTTTGAGTACCTTAATTAATAATTTAGGATGTTCTGTTTGTATCAGAGTGTAACCACATATTTTCTTCTCTATCTTCTTCGCTAGGGCAAATGTTATATCTTCTGTATTGATTGTATAGATTTCCGGTTCTCCTTTTCCTCCGGACAATAGCGTACCAGGTCCCTCATACAAAATTCTATGATTCGCCGTTTGACACGATTCCTCTCTTACGACCTTCCAAAATGTGTTACTTCCTGTCTGATCTATGCACCCTCCTTCAGCCCAGTCGCATCTTGCTCCACTGCTAAGAACTACCCTGTTACTCGCACGTTCCACTGTGGCAAAGTAGTTCCTGACCGTTATCCTAACGGTCGCCTCCACAATTACGCTATCCCAGGTGCCAAATGGGTCACTATATTGCGTTCCTGCACACTTCCTATCCACCGTAGTAGTTCCTGCCAACATGATCGTCCGATAATGTGTTGCGTTTCTTGTTAATCCTTCCAACTCCGCATTATAGCCCATCTTCAAACTGCCAGTTTCATGTAGCCTCTTACACTGTCTATATTCTAATTCATAAATGTATTCTCTTCTTCCGTTTATCACCACAAACGAATGATACCATTTTCCGCAATATGTTACCACCCGATTTATTTCCACCCGACATTCAAATACTTCCGTATTACTAAATTCTGCTAACTGAAGTAATTGGAGTGATACCAATTTTTCCTCTGGATTCTTCAACGGTATGTCACACTCGCCCACCTTATTTGCTGATATGGTGGTGACGTTCATAGATATGCCTCCGCAATCGTACCCCAATAGTGCCTGTAGGGGTTGAGCCAACAGGATTATTGCAAGCAGTACCATTTTACTCTTGCGCTCCGTCCTGTATTCAAACAAATCTTTTGTAAATTAGCAAAATTCTACACTTCGCGATTCAAATATATACTTGTTATAGATTATTATTATTAATTTATCACCTCCACCCTCTGTTATATAGCAAAACCGATTATTATCATTAATCATGACTGTGCATACTTCCACTGACTCATCTTTTTATTCAAAATATCATTTATTACTTTACTGTCTATTTAAAAAAATTTATTTTACCCCCCTCGCTTTTCTTTTCAAAATAACATTGGAAAGGACGAAAGGAAAGGAAAACTAGGTGCGAGGGAAGAGAGAAAAAAAAATCTAATCCTCCTAACTGGTTTTTTCCGACTTAATGAAATTAATACGCTGATTCGACTTCCTGATTTAATTGCAACGGTACCTTCTTTTTTTTTTTTTTTTTTTTTTATTTTTTCACGCGATTTTATTTCATTCGAGTATTTTCTACACGGGCAACACAAGAAAATATCATTTTTCCTGGACCAGACTGTTGGTCTAACGCTATTTACTACGCCTTTCCTGATACGTCAGTGTTTATACGCAATATTCCTAGTTATAATGTAATTTACAGGTAAGTATCTTTATTCACATACCATGAACTTTAAATATTCTTGCAAAGGTGATTTACCAGATTATTAATTCTCGGTACATACTTTTAATTTCAAAAGTTACCCAGAATTTATGCAAAACATTTCCTACGACCAATTTCCAAGGTATAATCGTTCAATCTTTATAGAATAAGATCTTTTGCTTTTTTAATTTTTTTGTTTATACTCCTTTCCACTTTATTGTTTCTCTTGTTTAGAGAACAACCACAACCAAAGAAAAAAAGTTCTACAAAAAAGGTCGTCCTCTTTTCCTAGAAAAGTCTATTTTAAAACTGAAATTGTATTATTATTATTATTATTTTGAAAATTCATTAATAACTATGACTAAATACAAAATTTGTGGTAAATGTATTTCTTCATTGTAATTTAAGGATAGACTTATTATCTGAAAAGTCTAAAATCTAATAAAAAAAATTTAATTTATAATTTGTACTCGTTCTGCCATTTAATTATGCAATTTGTTAATTAGCTCTGGGCTCCGGCAATTGTTACAGCTTACTACCATTTTTTTTTTGTATTCCAGCCACAGCTTATTATGTATGCGCAATTAATACTCAAGGATTTTTATCATGTATGCATACATATATAAAAAAAATGTGTGAGAAATAATAATAAAAAATTTTTTTTTTTTCTGAGGTTCTAAATTTTATTTCATTTTACTTGATTTCTGAAATCTAATAACCAATTTTTCTCTTTCCTTTTCACCGATAACATTATTAGTAAATTAAAATTTTATTGAGAGGAGAAAAAAAAATTGTACGGTTCTACTAATTTCTAGGTTTCAAAAACTATTTAGATACAAAAAAAAAGGTTCGTTTTCTTTTTTTTTTTTTTTTTTTTTTTGAGAAAAGAAAAAAAATTTTACCTGCATATTAATTTCTCTCTTCCGATGCCTTATTTTTCACGTGTGCATCTCAACAATCCGTTTGTCGTTATCAACCTCCTGAGCTGATGCTGCGGTTTTAGCGATATCTTCGCCTGCTCTCTATGTCTTTTACAATTACGATAAGGTAAAAAAAATTTAACTTTTATTTATTATGTTTTTCGAGGTTTTGCTTTCTCGTCTCGCTGTACTAGAGGCAATTGATAAGTTAAAAAAAAATTTTTTTTTTATCTATATTTTTTCTACTTTATTTGTGCTAAATAAAATTTATAAAGTTGAGAAACAAAAACAAAAAAAATTCTGCTTGTTTTCATGTTATTACTTACAATTTCTCACTGCTTAAAATCTGGAAGCAGCCGCTCATTATTTCTTTTAACTTTTTAATTCTAAAATCCAAAATACAAAAGACAAAAACAATAGTTATAATATAATTGTAAGACAATAATTTTGAAACTAAAAATCATTTAAGGTTTTAGTTCTGCCCTTCATAACACTGATTATCTTCTTAAATTTTTAATAATTTAGAGCCCAAAGGTACTAAAAAAATTCATCCAAGTTAAATTCTACTCGCTTAAAATGCCGCCGCGGGCGCTTATTATTTTTCCTAAAATTTCTTCAAATTCTAAAGTCCAACAATTACAAAATAATTATACGACAATTAATGTTAAACTAAAAGCGTTTGAAAGTTTTATCGTGTAATTTATAATTTGTCGGGAAATAAAAAATTATTCATTCTAAAATCCTACGCTGCCCAACCCTGAAGTAGACACTTATTAATTTTCCTAACTTCCCAAATTAAAATTTTTAGGTACAATAGTTATAACATAATTATAAGATGATTAATTTTAAACCAAAAATCATTTAAAATTTTAATCATAACATTTATAGTTTATCTAGAAAAATTTTATTTAGGTCGAGATTTATACATTATTGAAATTCAAACCAGATATTCATTATTTTCCTTAATTTTTCAAATCGAAATTTAGAATTACGGATTTTATTATATAATTATATAGTAATTAATTCTAAACTAAAAATCATTTGAATGTTTTACCCCATCATTTATAGTTTACCCAAAAAAAATTTATTTAAATCGAAATCTATACGTTTCTTAAACCTTGAAGCGGACAATTATTCTTTCTAACTTTTTTTTTTTTTTTTTTTTTAAATTCTAAGGTGCAATGATTATAATATAATTATAGGGTAATTTATTTTACACTAATAATCATTTAAAAGTTTAATCATATTATTTATAGTTTGTCTGAAAAAAATTCATTTGAATTATATTCCTACGCTGTTGGAATCCAAAAGTAGGCACTCATTATTTTTCTTAACTTTTTAACTCGAATTTTTATGATATAACAATTATAATATAATCGTAAAACAATTAATTCTAAACCAAAATGCATTTAAAATTTTAATCCTATCATGTATATTTACTTGAAAACTTATCTATTCTAAAATCTTACGCCACCTAAAACCTGAAAGCAGTCACCTATTATCTCTTTTCTTTTTTATTCTAAAATGCAATAACTATAATATTATTATGAAGCAATTAATTTTTAACAAGGAAAACATCTGATAGTTTCATCATGATAGCTCTGGTTTATTTTTAAAAGAAAATGCACCTAATTTAATTTCCTAAACCATACAATGCCTGCGCCCGTATTCATGTACACCGGAGGGGAAATGATACTCATCGGCTAAAGTTATTGATCGTTGGATCTTAGCATACATCAAAAATCCCTTCTTTTTTCTACGTCGGTTAAAAGATTCCCTCACTATTTTATTAATCCTTATTCAAAATATTTAAATTCCTTTTATTTGTAATTTTAATTATAATTTATTTAATGATATTTCGGGAACGTAACACATTTTTATAGTGTTACCACAGTTTTATGTTATTAATAAAATACATAAAACAAAAACGAGAAGAAAAAAAAGTTGTAAAGGATACGGTATTGAATAAATTTATCATCATATCCTGAAATTATTACTATTTATAATTTTTTGCTGTGTTATCGGAAGTAATATTTTTCATATAATATTCCATGGGGAAAGAGGAAAAGAAAAAGAATTCCTCTATTTCCTAGAAATAGATGCATGCGTGTAAAAATATCAAGAAAACCTATAATTTCATCGGGAACCTTCATTACTTGTCATTTTGCATATTTATTTAATTTGCAACATCAATTAAAATGTTCCTAAGTAAAACGAAAATTCTTTTAATATGACATTAACTCGCTCAAAGTCATACAATTTAAATTCAATCTCTGTCAAATGATCCTCTTATCTATAAGAAATGTATTATATTACCGAATTCCAGAGTCAGAAGGATAACTTTGCTCGAGCTCCGAGTCTCATTGATGCGGTACTAATTCGAAAATTTACGTGAAAAATATACAATAAACTGTATTCGCGTGAATTATAGTGTAACGTTATTTGAAAACTCAGTTTCAAGTGTAATAGTGTATTCTGTATTGTACGTGAAAAATATACAACAGTTTCAAGTGTATAGTGTATTCTGTATTATATACTCGTGTAGTATTAAGTGTGAATTATAGTGTAACTTTAAAACCAATATTCTACGAGGTAATAATTATTCGTTTTTTATTTTTGATTAAATTTAAAAGTTATCATAAGATTACGATATCCTTAATTAACAAGAAAAATTTCCTAAAAAAAAAAAAGACCTTTAATTAACCATTTTCAAAATTTAACAATTTGAAAATACTTCATTAAAAAAAAAATCCTCTTCTTTTTTTTTTTTATCTTATACGCTTCAATTTATTGTACCTAATACAAAAAGAGAAATCCTAAAAAAATTTAAATACTTCTATTTTATTATAAAATACTTGTAATATCCCATTTTCTAATATTTTTTTTAAATCAAAAAAATTTCTTTTAATTAATTATTCATTAAAATTAAAAATATTATTATTTTTTTTTTTTACTAAGAAACATTTTAAATGCCTATTATTTTTTATTTCAAAAACAAAAATCTAAACTAAAATACTTTAATTAACTATTTCCGACTCAAAAAATTTAATACTTTCAACTACTCGTTTTCAAAAAAATTTCGTTGTTTGTTTTTTTTTTTTTTTTTTTTTTATAGAACAAAAAAAATTCTTTTTAATTTACCATTCTGTTGAAGCTAAAATTGAAATACTTTAATTTGCCGTTTTTCCAATATTGCAATTTAAATTAAATACTTCTAGCTAGTCGATCTAACAATTTTAAAATTTAAAAGGCCAAGATTAAAATACCCTTAACATTCATTTTTTTTTTCGTAACATCATGTTTCAACAGGGCGTAACCTTGACTGAGTTTGCCAACGTAAGTTTACATAATATGAACTTCCCTATTTTTTCCTTCATATATCGTTAATTCAATTATGTTTCCAGGATTTCGTCGGAAACGCCGACTGCCCTCCCAGACGCGGATGCGTAGAACTCAACCGAAATTCGAATTCATCACGTTTTTTTTTTCTTGGATTTTAAATGGAATGACTACGTGATTTTTCTATCTGTCAAAAAATTTTCTTATAATAATGTTAATAACAGTTAATTATTTACCAATTCAGTTAACTTTCATGTCATTTCCCATTTTCTTTTAATTTATAAAAATTTTTCGTAAATTATTTGCAAAATTAGAAGAAAAAACAAATTTTGTTATATATTTATTTTGGCAACGTCAAATAACTTCCTAATTCATAATTTTCCTTTATTTACTATTTTAATTAAATCGATCTCTTTATCAAACAACAATTATTAAATTTAAATAAATAATTATTTAATTTTTTTGTTCACTTAATTTTCTTTCTTTCTTAAATATTTCTCATTCCAAATCCGTCTCTAGTTCCCATCGTTTTTCATTACAAAAAACTTATTACGATTAATTAATGACAGTTCATAATACGTAAATACTTTTATTAATTTTAATGGCTCTAAATAATTTACCTTCAATTTTAAATGATTATCTTTAACAGTCACGGCGTTTTATTGATTTGAAATTTTTTTTTTTTTTTATGTTAGAAAAATAAATAATCGCATGACTAATGTCCATGTTTGTTTTTAAATTGATTATTATCATTACAATTATTATAATTTAAATAACAAAAGGTTTTGATTTGATTGAGCTCTTTTTGCAATTTATTTATGATTCATTAAGTAATAAATCATTTATTAACATTTTAAAGTCGTATTGGTTCTAGACAAAAAAAAATTTCATTTTAATTTACAGTCAA
Organism: Microplitis deprimator; assembly: GCA_964016945.1. Classification (NCBI taxonomy): domain Eukaryota; kingdom Metazoa; phylum Arthropoda; class Insecta; order Hymenoptera; family Braconidae; genus Microplitis; species Microplitis deprimator. The sequence continues at coordinate 10,542,737 of OZ024707.1, read as the reverse complement.
ATATAAAAACAAAAAAAATTTTATTATTTAATAAAAATTAAACTTTCCAAAAGTGTATAACTAATTATTATTTTTCATATTTTTCTGAACAATGCATATCTTTTATATTATTACTTTTTTCTTTTGAATGCACTGAGAGAAAAGTGCTTAGTAACCTGAACTATGCAGCGACAGATATAAAAATATAGTCTCCCTAACCAAATTTTATTGTTACTGGAACTATGTACTAGTATGAATCATCACCAAAAAATAGTTACGTTAACTAAACTTAAGAAACTATTTTTGCCTTATTATGGTCATTATAAAACTTTAATCCTTTTAAACAAGGCTTAGTAGTGAACACAATATAACCTTTATCATTGGCTCGATTAACATAAAATAAATACAGTAAGTATGTTAGCTTAGTGAATGTGTGATAGTTGGTAGAAATAATTTTAATAGTTGACTCAACTAAGAGTATAGTTGTCGTCTCATACAATTCCATTTATTTAGTTCCTTTTACTACTGACCAAAGTATCAACAGTACTATTTCATCTTAGTTCCCTAAACAATCGATTTCTAGTTAATTTAATAATTATAGAATATTTCTGCTGACTAATAATCAAATGTAAAAAATAATTCAAAAGAGAATATAGTTATAAATACCATTAATATTTAGTTTCCCTGGCTATAAATTGCGTTTCTAATGCCAAAAGTACGTATTGCAAAATATACCCTTATTGGTTCTGCTGAGCCAAAGAAGCGTATCAAACATTTTTTTTGCTTATCAATTCGGGATTATTTGTAAAAGTGGAAATCAATCAAGATAATATTTATCTTTTTTCCCAATGAACTTTTTTTTTAGCTTAAACAACTTTTTCTTTTTTTTTTTGATGAAGCGTACGAAAATCCTTACGTTAAAAAAATAGTAGTTATTCCAAGAGAATTTATTTTCTTCAAACTAAAAAATGCTATTGTTACTAAAAACTAACATATCTTGCTAGAAAAAATATCTCCTATATTAACAAAATAAAACTCTTTAAACAAGTAAAAATTTTTCCATTTAAGCGTAAGAATATGTTGACTTGAAAAAAAATATTTTGATTCAAAATAAAAAATTCAAGATAATTTTTTACTGCAAGAAAATAAGCGCAAAAAAATTTTGATTTTCCGCATTGATAAAAAAAAATGATCTAAAATCAAAAATATTTTTCTTGACTTAAGTTAACTGTTTTTCCTGTGTAAAGAAACTCAAATTTGAAAGCCGTGTTTCTAAGTTTTTATAACGTACAAATAAATAACCTTATGAGTTAAAGAGAAACCCTTCATAGCAAAATAATCAGACAAGATGTTTGATTCGAAGCAGTTTTACAATTTTCATTTTATAAAAAAATTCGAGCTATTAATATTAATCCTCCATACATTTTTAAATTATCTGCTGTTTTTGAGAATTATAAATACACAGAAAAAACAGATAATTTGAATCTTGAAATTTTTTTTAATCGATTCGGGAAACCAAAATTTTCTTGCCCTAAGTAAATAATTATCTTGAAATTTTTATTTTTAATTAAAATATTTTTTCTCAAGTTAACATATTCTTATGCTTTTAAAGTGAAGAATTTTTACTCGTTAGAAAAATTTTTATTTCTTAATATTGATATTTTTTTGAAGCAAGATGTATAAATTTTTGAAGCAATCCGCACTTTTCTGTTTGAAGAAAATAAAATTTCTCGGAATAAGTACTATTATTTAACGCAAGAATTTTTTATGCTCCAACCAAAACAGAAAAGTTGCTTAAACTAAGAGATAAAAGTCACCAGAGCAAGGCATCAGCAGCACGAGTAGTTTGGTGCTCGCCACTAGATCGCGCCCACCTTTTGTATAGTTTCCCTGGTAAGAAACTTATTTCAGAAGTATTATATTCCAAGCTTGAGAACAATTCTGGTATGAGTACTTTTCTGTTTTTCGACAGAGTGACAAGTATTATTTTTGATTGTAATATAGTATGTACTAAATTACATTATGACTTTAATGTTTAACATTAATGTTTCCTAAAATAAATTTTGTAATAACAAAAAAACATCAAGTACATTTAATGGAATAGAAAAAAAATATTCTGAATTTATCAAGTAAATATTGGCTAGTAAAAAAAATGAATTCGGTAACAATGAACCAAACTCTGCAGTACAGATCGCTAAATAATTTTGTTTCTTGCAATACTTAAATCATGGAAATGGTAACTATGAATGTTTAGTTACAATAAGTCAAATTAGTACATTCTCAGAAAGTTCGATTTTCTAGTGTGTACATCTAGACACAAATACTTATTGCTACAATTATAAATGATCTGAAGAACTAAGTGCACATTATTAACACCACAATAATCTTATTGTTTATAGGACTAAGAATAAATTATTTACTACAATATAAACTATAGTTATGTTAACTTTAAACTGATAGTAATAAAAACTTTCCCTAAACTAGTTATGTTCATTATTGCTATCCTAGTACATGTAACTAAGAATAGTAAGAATGACTATGTAGTCGTAGATCACTTTACTATGGTGTATTAGTTACTGAAACTAGACTTCAATAGCTGAGTCGTCTGTGAACTACGATTTCTTAGTTCAGAAAACCGATTTTTTCTCTCAGTGTGAACTACCAATTTGTAACCAGTGTTGCTAATAATAAAAAAAAAGAATACTCTACTTAATATAAACACTCATATATTGATCAAAAATAATTGTAGTAACAATGATACTAATAAAATAATAGTCTTTTTTTTTTATTATGCTTATTTAAAGTAAATTGTGATTTTGCTCATATGCGCGTTAAGATGAAAGAAAATTCTGTTGACAATTGAATTTAAAAAAAATGATGAGCGTGATTTTTTCTTACTTACTTAATTTAAGATATATTTATGTAAATATTAATTTACCATCATATGTGTTATATTTTTTTTTCATATTTGTTGTTAAAAAAAAATTTTTTCTTAATTTAGTGAAATGAATATCAATCATAAATATTTTTGTTTAAATTATTTTAATTTATATTACCCCAATCAATTCAACCAAAAAACAAATTATGCAATTTATTGTAAAAAAAATTTTTATTCATTTTATTTTCTCTATTTTCGTATAAAAAACTATAAATTTATCTCATTCAATTAAATTCTATTACTTATTAAAGTTACGAGGTTACAAAAAGTGTCAAGATAAAGCTTCTATGTTCATTTTTTATTCCACAGTTAAGTTTTAATTATAATAACATAGATTTTTCCAGTCAGATCAAATCATATTCAATAAATTTGGTAGTAATATTCTGAGTGACGAAGTGACTGCAAGTCGCTCGTTATCATTATTATTATTACTATTATATCTATTATTATTGTCATTATATATTTTTTTCAAAGCACAGCATCGCAAATACTCCTTATTCAAAAAAAATTTTGTTACCCGCCATTGACCCAGAACTTCCTTGGGTAAACTTAAGCTATTATTTGACAATAGGATTTATCAATTAACATTATAAAAACGGCAGCAACAATAATCCTATAATTTAAAATATATTCCCAGAGGAAAAAATTTTATACTAATTATGTTTTTTTTTTTTTTGGAGAAACTACGTTTTAATAACGTCTCTCGATGAATGATCCCGTTATCTATCGTACCCATATCATATTTCCAAATTCTTTCGACTTCAATCAGTTCCAACTCACATTGCCTGTAACAAGCCTCGATTGCTGCGTCAATTGCAATGATAAAAAAAAATTTGTTTATTCCCGTCGAGTCAAATAATTAAAAATTTTTTTTTTCTTTTTTTTTTTTACGATATATTCTGTATCTGTACCCTCTTTGTTCAGCTTCGTAGTGCTACTAGTTAGTGTCACCAGGTCTTTAACTCTTATCAAATATCTGTTTTTAGTGGGAGTGTACTATTTAAGAACGGACAATACCATTTTAGCAACCTGCTCCACAACCTGGTGTTCTACAAGTGCTACATTTGGAAGTTCGTGCCCGTACAAAGTAATAATTACCCGCTTTTGTTCTAAATTCCAAATTAAATAATAAGCTTAAAGTTTATTAGAATGGTCAAAATTTGAAATACTTTTAACGACCCATTTTTCCAAAACCAATAAAAAAATACCACCAATCATTTTTTCAAAATATTTCTTAACTAACTACACCTTTCAGAGAGAAAAAAAAATTCCAAGTGAATAAGAAGTGAAAATGCTTTTTATTGACCATAAATTATTATTTAAAATAATTCCATTTCCTCATTTCCTAACATTTTTCTTTAATCAGCGTTAGAACTTAAAAGCTGAATGAAAAAATTTCGAGGAAAGAAAAAAGTTTGATAATAACATAATTTCTTTCTTTTTTTTTTGCAAATTTCTCTTTTTTTTATTGATTTTCATAGTAATAAATCCTGTTTCTTTTTTTTTTTATATGAGGTTACTTGTTTATTATTAATCTTATATTAAAGATAATTATTTTACATAGTTTATTGATTTAATTTTATAAAAAAAAATTTTAGTAGATCATATGTTTCATAATATCTATACTATAAAATAACTACCATTTCTGTATTTAATAGTTTGGGTTAAAAATCCGAAAATAAGTATTTAAATAAAAAAAATATTTTATGAATAAATAAATTCTATTCGTTTATTCAGGTCAATAAGAAAAAAAAAACAAAACGAGCGGTTGAAATTTAAGTGTCAATATTTTTATGTCCAATATTTGTTATTTTTTTTTTTGTTTTTCAGAAAATTATTTTAAAATCATGCAAGAGCAATATTTTTATTTATTTATTTTTATATTTGTATACAAAAATTCTTTAATTACTTCTGATAGTTTAATATAAAAAAAAAATACTTGAAAATTCAATCGTCTTCTGTAATTAAATATACATATGATACAAATTTTAGAGGATTGGGACAACTATACATTCAACTCGTAAAAAAAAATTTTATATCGACTACTTGATTTTCTTTACAATTCAATAAACAGATTATTAATTTCCAAAATTATCTGTAAATAATTTTCTTTTCTTAAATTTCGTATATTATTATTAACTTTCAATAAGTGTATTGAAATTTAAAGTAACAATAAAATTTAAGAGGAAAAAAAAATTCAATCAATTTCAGTAATACTTCAATAACACAAAAATAATTATGAGCTGTGAAAAAAAATTCACCCTGAATATTCTAAAATTTAGATGTTTTGTATTTGAAATTTCGTGAAATAATTTAATTATACATGCAATGTGTATTTTTCATTTGTCCGAAAACGCAGTTTTCGTTGTACCGTAAGACATGAACTCCATACTTTATAATCTCTTTAGTGCTTATGTTTATATTTTTACTAAAACGTATTTACGTTAATTGCTGTCTTTATTTTTCTACAAAACTACCATAGTGTTTCCCGAATACCTGGACAGATAGTTAGAAAGTTTCGTTTATTGGGCTGTCCTAAAGACACACTTTCGTTCTGACGCGATTCCTGTTACATCTATTGCTGACGATCATCAGAGAATTTGTAAGTTTTACAATGTTTGCGTAATTTACAATATGAATAACTTAAAACTTACCCTACACTATTAATAATCATAGTTAATATAACTTTTTTTTTATAATTACCAAAAAAAAAATTTCCTCCCCCTTTTTTCATTACTTATTATCATCATTCTCTCTTTCTACGCAACTACACACTCACTGCCTTAATTTATTGTTATTTCCGAGTTATAGTTGCGGTAATTGTGACATGGTTACTTCCGGCACGCACTGACTCTGATTAGGAGAGAGAAAAATTAATTCACGAACGAGAAAAATATAAAAATATCGACAAAATAACTAATCTATAAAAAGTAGACAAAACGGAAGAAACAGGAATGGAAAAGTCAAGCCTATATGATGAATTAAAATTTCCAATTGGGGTGGTTTTAAGTTTTAAGGTATTGGGAGAATAAAAGTGAGGAAGGTAAATTTTTTTCGCACTTGGTAAGTGCATTAACCTTTTCTTTTGTTACATATTCATTTCCACTATCTTAATCGTACTAATTTTAACCATTTTATTTAGATAATTTCGAACCGTCGTGAGCGACAATAACCTGGAGACTTGTGACCCAAGGATAAAGGTTCCAACTATCCACAACAGTTGTATGCCAGCTTATTCATCACTATCGTTCCTATCACTACCATTATTATCTCTGTAATCTTTACTCTACCTTTCCATCTATTTCTTAATAAATTTTCCTTAACAATAATATAGTTCTTTACTTCCCTTAATTTCAGTGTTTCTCAGCATAAGACGAATCTCTTCTTTATACTTGCATTTCTTTTCTTATTTATTCCCCACCTAATTCTTATCGAATATCCTATGGAATTACGCACAGTCATTCGCAAATCATATTCTTAACTTACATAATAAAAAAGTAAAAATAGAGATCATTATTACTACTTATTGATTAATTTATCGAATCGGAGAAAGAATTTATCAGAGTTTAAATAGAGTAGTCTCAAGCCATGCAATAAAAAGGAGCAGATGTAAAGTAAAAGAATAGTTTACCGGTACCGGGTTTTTCATGCAATGAAAGATTGAAATTCCTTCTTCAACTCTTCATTCTAGCTCTCTCTACGTTATTCTTATTATACGAAAATTAGAGGGTGAAATTCGAGTTAATTGTTTCTTTATTACGTTCGTACATAACTATTGATATATTCCATTATCATAATCGAATATCTGTTGTATGTATATATATTATTATTTTTTTTTTTTTTTGCTAATTCACATATTTAATAACTTTTTTTTTCACTTTTCTCTTCCCATTTATAGATATTGACCCATGTATGTCATTTTGATGAGCTCTTCGTTACTCATGTTACTAATGATTCCGTCCAACAAATACCTTGGCAAATTTCCTAATGGTATTTTGCTGTTCCTTGTCACATTATTTAACACCCAAATAGCCTGTTTGATAAGCTTTCCCCTGTATCTTGCCGCCACGACTTTTTCCAATATTTCATTTCCATATAGGCCGATCTTTCCTCGCTGAAGATTTCGGACAAAATCCTGATGCCTTATAAATCGCCTCATACTTTCCGATGATGCCTTCCACACGTCGATAGGTATCACTTCCCCTTCCCCTTGACGTAATAACACAATTTTCTTCATTTTCTCCATTTCTTCTCTATATTTTCCTTCATACTCCTCTTCATTTTGTTTTAAGTATAATAATTCCAACTCCAAATCATTGTTTATTGTATCCCCTATAACTCTTTTCCTTATGGAGAGCTGCCTGATTATCAAATGTGTCCGGCTGACGTGTTCCTCGGTGTCCGACCTTACTTCATCCGGCTCTTTTTCGCATCCCACAGGCAAATCATCATCTTGTCGCGCATATCTGCAGTATTGCACCACGTATCTTCTTTTTATATCTTTTTAATTAACACTCGCCCCATTTTCTAGCAGCATTGTTACAATCTCATCATATCCCCTCGTTCCTGCTAGGTGCAATGGTGTTACCCCTTCATTAGTCGTCTGCTTATTGACATTGGCTCAAAATCTTATTAGCATTCCCGTTATTTCCATCTTTCTTATGTGAACTGGACTATACAAATTGTCTTCTTCATACCAGCGAGTCAAAATTTTCTTAAATATCATGGACAGCAGTGTCATTCCATGGCAATCTCTATGATTTACTCTAGCCCCTTGTTTTAGTAATGCGTTTACTTTTTCCGATTGCCCATATTCCACTGCGTAGAATAATGGTGTTCTTCCTTTTTCGTCCTCAATGTTCATATTCACATTGTGCTCAGTAAACAAATCATATATCTCCATGTACATTTGTCGTACATCTAGATGCACAGCTGCTACTCCTTCACGATTTCTTGCCTCTACTTCGACTCCATTTTGTAGCATGTATTCCATCATTTCTTCCAGCCTTATCCTGTTCACTCCTGTTTTCTGTCCAGCAGTGATGACGGGTTGATGTATTCGATCGATTTCCACTGTCATCATCTGCATTGATATTTTCACCTCGAGCAATGAGTAACCATGCTAATTCCGTGTTTGAATATTTTAAAATTCTGCATAATGGAACTATGGAGTTTGCGTGATTTGGTCCATTTATATTTGCATTTTGCACAATGAGAGCCTCCACTGCCTCTTCCTTTTTTCGTAGCAGTGCCCTAATAATTAGCGCATATCCTTCCCTCCATTCTGGTACATATGACAACCCGTATCGTCCAATTATCGCCGTCACCTCGTCGTTTCCGTTCGTATCTATTGCCTCGTTCATTAGCCGTTTTGCTTCCTCGTGCTTCATCTTTCCTCTTCTTTATTTATCTGCCAACAGAGTAATTTCATTCTATCATTCTTGTAGTGACTTTGTATTCTGTTTAATAATAACATATTGTCTCATTGTATCTCCAACTGTGGATCTGCTGAATCAGACTCGGAAGCAATATGCGCAAGTTTTATTTTATCCAGATGGACTACATGCTTTTTTCCTTTTACGATTAACTCGAGGTTCTTGTTGTCAAATATTCTGACTATTTCATATGGGCCGTCATAATGATCCTTCATTTTATCCGTCCTCGGTTCTTTTAGCAGCCAAACCCAGTTGCCGACTTCAAAAATTCTCTCCTTTGCGTTTCTATCATAATATTTTTTTGATCTCCCCTTTGCTTTTTCAGAATTCTCGTTTGCTAATTTACGAGTTGTTTCCAACGTGTCAATTAACTCATTCAGGTAATCGTGGTACGATCTTCCACCCGTCGCTTTTTCTCGTGAAAATTCCGATGGCACTAGCGCGGGTCGCCCAAAAACGAGCTTGTGTGGAGTATAATTTGTCGCCTCACGTACTCCCGTGTTGTATGAAAACATCGCAAAATCAAGCCATTCGTCCCATTCTCGATATTTGTCTATAAAAGTTCTTAAATACTCCGTAAGAGAGTGGTGGCTCCTCTCAATTGATCCATTAGACTGCGGATGATACGCTGTTGTACTTGAATGCCTTATTCGGAACAAATTACATAGGCACTGTATCATATCACTTGCAAAATTTGTTCCTTGATCTTTCAGAATCGCTCTTGGTGTCCCGAACAAGCAAATTACTTTTCCTGCCAATGCTTTTGCTACATCTTCAGCTTCTTGTTGTCTCAGTGGGATTGCCATCTCGAATTTTGTTAATAAGTCCTGCACAGTCAGAATATATTTATAACCCCGTCGTGTTTCTTCTCGTGCCCATAAATATCCATGGAGATTTTTTCGAATGCGGTCTCTGGCGTATCAGTAATCATCATCGGCTTCTTAGGTTTTACGCGCACTAATATTCGTTGCTGGCAAATAAAACAATTTTTTACAAAATTCCTCACATCTTGCTGCATCGTTCTCCAATATAATCGAGTTCTTATTCGGCGATATGTTTTTGTCATTCCTTTGTGTCTTCCGACAGCGGAAGTATGATACTCTCTCATTAATGACCTGTTAATGGCTTTGGGTACCACCAATTTTCTACCGCACACTGTTATTTCTATATCTTGTTCCTTTACAATCTCACGTAACTTTCCAATGTAATAATCTTGCAGTGCTTTATTCAAATGTTCGCTCCCCACCGGGACTCTCAATGTTTTATATTCCTCTCGTTTTATCAGTATTCCCAATGACACAATAACCATATCTATTATTTTCTCTGATGTACGACCACCGGCATCCACTGTGTAGACCAATCCCAATCCATGTCTCTTTCGTTTATTTATTATTAAAATATCACCTTGCTCCAGTTGAGTCCCATGCAAATTTGCCATGTTTATCCACTTCATCTCGAGCAACACATCCATTAGGTCTGAATTTACATCCTTGTTGGCTGGTACAAAGAAGGCAAAATTTTCGTTGACGTCTGTTACATGCTGTCTTGTCTGTTCCAATTTTGATTCCTCTTCCTGATTTGCGTAATGACCATCTGGTATGTCTAATTCCATCAATGAGTTCCCCGAATCTGAATCCAAATCCGTAGAGTCGTTAACACATGTGCTTCTTGCTTCAAAATCCTCCGATAACAGGAATCGCCATGTTTCATTACTATTTTTGCCATCTTTTTTATCAAAGTTTTGTTGATACCCATGCTTCGTATTTTCTTGCTCCATTGGTACTTCCGTATCTCGTTCCAGCTCACGTCCAGTCAAATTGGGCTTCTGCACTTCAATTATTTTATCTCTTTTTTTCTTTCTCACTTTTTCTTTAGCGACTAATGGCGCCTTTATTTTTCCTTTCGCCGTTATTCTGTCTTTCCCTAATGATTGTTGTCACTCAGTGTTCTGCCCCATCTCTTCATCTTCTTTCACTTGCTGTATCTTTTCTTCCGTTTTTAATTTATATTTGTTTCGTCGCGGGTGACTGCTGGCAGTCTGTGACTCCGCTCCAGGTTCTGACGCTGACCCGGACGGTACGTAATACTCCCCACTTCCATCACTTGCTATCCCCGTGGTGATTCGCTGTCCCTGAGGGGCACTCGTATCGCTTTCTTGGGCCGTCACTTACTTCCTCTCGGACGTCCCCTTCGCCGTATTTCTTTTTGCTGTTGTATACCCAATGAGTCTGCAGCTTGAGTAATCGCAGCTGGCTTCGGCTTATCATTTCCCCGTGTATCGTTGTCAGTCTTTATTTCGATATCAGATTCTCCTGATGATGTATTATATAGGTAATCATTCGCTCTTCTTAATTTCTTCTTTAAATTTCTAACCTTCCCGCTCTGCCCCTTTCCATCAGCTGATGAATGTGTTACTGATGTTTCTTCTCTGGCTCGTTTACCAACATTTACTTCTGCCATTATCAAAAGCTCACCGTTTTCGTTTCTCACTGGATTTCGCGATAAAGCATCTGCATTTGTGTTACTCTTGCCTGGCCGATGGATAACTTCGTATTCATATTCTTCTAATCGATTTACCCATCGCCGAATGTGTTCTCCAGGGCTTTTCGTAGACTTGAGCCACTGTAATGGTTGATGGTCGGTAACCAACGTAAATTTCTTACCAAAAATATACGGTCTGAACGTGTCGACAGCATACATAACAGCTAATAGTTCTTTCTTGGTCACTGTGTAATTTCTTTCTGTTTTTGACAAAGCTCGATAAGCATAACTTATCGCCCTATCTTCTCCAAGTTTTCCTTGGCTTAATACCGCACCCAAGGCAAAGTCTGACGCATCTGTAGCGACAATGAACGGTAATTCAAAGTTTGGATACTAGAACATTACATCCCCACATAATTCTTCTTTTAATATCTTGAATGATTTTTCTTGAGATCCACCCCATGTAAAAATAGCGTCTTTTTTCAATAAATCAGTTAAAGGCTTTGCTTTACTGGCAAAATTCCGGATAAATCTTCTGTAATATCCTGCAAGTCCAAGAAATTCTCGTACCTTCTTCTCATCCGTCGGTCCCTTAAATTTTTCAACTGCCTCCACTTTAGCCGGATTCGGCTTTACTCCTTCCGCACTGATTATGTGTCCCAAATACGCAACCCCGCCGTAAAAATTCACACTTTGCCGGCTTTAATCTTAATCCCACTTTTTGAAGTCTATCAACAAATTGCCAATATTTTTGACAATGCTCTTCCAATGTTCTTGCATAAATTACCGCGTCGTCAACATAAATAAATAGTATCACGCCCTGCAATACGGATAATACATTTTCCATCGTACTTTGAAACGGCGGTGGACTACCTTTCAAACCCATCGCCATCCTTTTAAACTGATAGTGTCCCATCGGAACTGAAAATGCCGTTTTATGTCGATCTTGCTCTGCTAATGGTATCTGATAAAATCCCGAGTCGAGATCAAACACGGAAAAATATACAGCATCACCAATTTGGTCCAAAATATCTCGGATATATGGCAACGGGTACGAGTTTGGTACTGTTTTGTCGTTTAACCTCCGAAAATCAATTACCAACCTCCAATCTTTAGTTCCGTCGGCTTTTGGTTTCTTGGGAACGATCCATACTGGTGAACTGTACGCAGAATCCGATGGTTCAATTATATCAGCATCAATCATCCCTTGTATTCGATCTTTTAACACATCTTTCAAATGATGTGGCATGCGATACTGCTTGATATTAATTGGGTTTGTTCTTATCCGATGAGGTGGAACGTTTGCTGCCTCTAGTCGTTCGCCTGGTAATATGTAAACTCTTGGTTCATACTCAATGTTTTGTCGCACTGTATTTAGCTCTTCTTCATCCAAATGTGTTACTGTTATTAAATCCAATACCCGCTCTGCTCGTTCGGCTTTACTTTCTTCATTCTGCTCCTTGTTTTGTATGAATTTCACCTCTGCTTCAGCCGTCATTTCCTCAAAAGATTCAGCTTCGACGTACGGTATCGCGAAATCATGCTCTTTTTCCGTAGTGTTAAATGCATACATTCGTGCTGCGCCTTGGTGGACTGCCACTATAGCTTCTCCCAAATATATTCCAGGTGCAATATCGCACCGAGGAATATATCCTTTCACAACGTTATTTACAACTCTTACCTCTATTAACTTTATGCACCTTCTGGGAATTCTTATAATGTCTCTCAAAAAGTCATATATCTTATTATTAATTGAAACTGTTTTGTTACAAAAATCAATCTGTGAGTTTTGTGCCAAAAAGAACGGCTGGCCCAATATGCCATCTTCTTTTATATTAAATTCTTCCCCCACGACATCAAACAGTACTCGCTGGACTTCTATCTCCAGCTCAGCTTGGCCCACAGTGGTTATAGCATCAGATGTTATGCCTTTTACAAGCGTTCTTTTCATACCGTCAATTTTTGTTCTTAGTTCTAGTGACTCTCGTCGTATTAAATTTATCTCTGCGCCCGTGTCAATAAGGAAGATACCCGTTCCTCCAAGTACTTTATCAGCTCTCAATTTTACGTATATATGTGCAGCGCCCATTAATTAAACAGATTTCACTTCTTTCTCTTCATTTATTCGCTCCTTATTCGTTTCTTCTGAGTTGGCCGTTTCGACGGAGCGTGTCATCGCACCGGCCCTTCCTAGTTTAAAGGCCGCGCGTTTGGAGCTCTGTTGGACATCTGATTTCCCCGGTTCTGCTGATTAGCTCCACGTGATTCATCCCATCTATTGTCATAATTTCCAGGCAAACTGTTCATAAGCCGTTGCGTTTCGAATGCGTTTGTCATCATTGCACCTGAGTTACCATAATTATTGTACCGCCTGTTAAAATTGCCATGAGTTCCTTGACCTCTGCCCCTGCTGTAATAACCGTTATTTCCATAATTTTCCCATTGATTTCCATAATTATTTCCATTTCGATACCCATTATAACTGTTGCCATTTTGTCCATATACATAATTACCATTATTCTGCCAATTATTACCGCTTCCTCTATAATTATATCTCCCATTTCCTCTGTATCTATCGTTTTGTACATAATACCGCTCCTGCTGCTGTGGAACTCTTCCCCGGACTTCCTGCTGATTCATTGGTGCCCAAGAATTTCGTTTGCTTTGTATTAGAATTGGGCAATTCCGTGCCAGATGCCCAACTTGCCCACATGTGAAACAACTTCGCTTGTCTCCATTGTCCGCAATCTTCTCATTAGTAATTGTATACGTAAATTCCGCACTAAGTCTCGGTTTATGAATATATTCTGTGCCTTCTTGTTTACCTTCTTCTTTCACCTCTTCTTCAAGCGTTAGCTGTCTTATCCTCGCATGCTCCCGTGCCTTGAATTTAAGTTTTCCTTCTCTCGCTCTTTCCGCCGCTTTCGTCCTTTCGTATTGTATTTCCGCCTCCATTGCGATCTTTATCGCGTCTGCTAAATTTCTGGGCTCTTTACTTGAGACCGCGAACGATAACTTCTCATATAGTCCATTGATGAAGGTTTCCAGCACTGTCGCCTCTAAGTCTTTAGTTCGGTAATCCTTCTGTTCCTTTGTTAATCCACTCCTGCTTATTTTATTCTCAGACTCCCCTTTTATACCCTCCAGTCGCGCACCAAATTTCGTTACACTTTCGTTATCCTCTTGAATCATTCCCGCCAGCCGATGTATTACCGCTTTAAATGTTTCCGTTCGACCGAAGTTTTGGCGTAGTTTTTCTATCACTTGGTTGCCTTCCTCAAAAATGTACGCAAAATGCTTAAAGCCAGTCCCCCGAATCGCGTCGACAATTCAAAAATAAATACCGAATCATCACCAGCTTTTAGCCACGTCGCACTGTACTTGATTGCATCAATGAATGATTCCACATCACCCTCTCCCGTAAAAACCGGTATATGCTGCATTAACGATATTATTCTTTTCAATTGAACTTCTTCAGTCTCCGCCATAGTTTTTACCGTTTTTGCGCCTGAAGACGTACCAGGGAAATTTGAATTACTATTAGTTAATGAATTACTATGAGTTTCTTCCCGACTTTTTTCGAAAATGTCCACTAAATCCCCAATATTTTTTACGTCAGTCTCATACGAACGATCTTCAACCGATTCTTTCGAACTTATGGAGCCAGACGGGGAGTCACTCGGATTGTCTAACCGCCAGTTAGTCCAGTACTCCCGCTGGTCCAGTTTACTATTATCGTTAAAGGACTCAATTTTTACTACTTACATAGACACCATGATGAATAATGCTGCTGCTATGAGCATTTCTGTCTGTTGACCTTGATTCCTCTTGGACTACTTTCGTATCCAACTCCCGGCAACGGCTTCTTTCCTCAGCGGCACTACAATATTCCTTCAGTAATTCACAATACAATTCAATAATCTTCAATATTTCTCCAGTAATTCACAGTTCAATTTAATAATCTTCAATATTCTTCAATAATTCACAATACAATTCAATAATCTTCAATATTTCTACAGTAATTCACAGTTCAATGCAATATTTTTCCATAATTCTTCAATAATTCACAATACAATTCAATAATCTTCAATATTTCTCCAGTAATTCACAGTTCAATTCAATAATCTTTCATATTTTTCAGTAATTCACAATACGATTCAATAATCTTCAATATTTCTCCAGTAATTCACAGTTCAATTCAATAATCTTTCATATTCTTCAGTAATTCACAATACGATTCAATAATCTTCAATATTTCTTCAGTAATTCACAGTGCAATTCAATATTTTTCCATAATTCTTCAATAATTCACAATACAATTCAATAATCTTCAATATTTCTTCAGTAATTCACAGTTCAATTCAATATTTTTCCATAATTCTTCAATATTTCACAGTATCATCCAATAATTCTTCAACATTTCTCAATCTAATTCACTTTTTCTTCAATATTACCATTTCAATTCAATATTTTTCCTTAATTCTTCAATATTTCACAGTATCATCCAATAATTTTTCGATATTTCACAGTATCATTCAATAATTCTTCAATATTTCTCAATTCAATTCATTTTTTCTTCAATATTTCACAATTCAACTCACTTTTTCTTCAATATTACCATTACAATTCAATATTTTTCCATAATTCTTCAATATTTCACAGTATCATCTAATAATTTTTCGATATTTCACAGTATCATTCAATAATTCTTCAATATTTCTCAATTCAATTCATTTTTTCTTCAATATTTCACAATTTAACTCACTTTTTCTTCAATATTCTTCAATACGTGCACTTTCCTTGCTATCTCACAACACCGTTTACCAATTCATTTATCGCGGAGAAGATTTAGAATCTCAGTCTCACAGTTTCCTGTCGCGTTGACTGGGCACTCACCACAAAAATTCCCAAAAATTCACTTCATTCACCTCACTTCGCTGGGCGAAAACCACGTTGGGCGCCAAAATTTCTGTTACGTGTGAGCTTACAGCTTAATGTTCTTACTGCGTAACTGAACTTACCGTGCCTAGCTCAGCGTCTCTAGAAATTTAATAGGATATTATAAAGGGTGTGGGTCGCTCAGTAAAGAAATGACTATACGTGAATTATATGGATATTTGTTTATTGGGCGTCCCCAAAATATGGGAGTACCCTGAAAAGGCCCTGAGAGTCTCTTTTACAAATCTAAAATAGCATAAATCATACGGATACGAATACAATATTTCTATAGCGGCATTAACGTATTCTTATAGTGATCTGTAATTATAGCGGTACAATAAAAGGAGATACAATATTTATGCGCGAGCAGACAAATATTTGAATCAGCTTAACTATGGTAACTAACTCTTTTCTGTAATTGCATCTTCTACCTCGAAAATATCACTCCGCCGTTCCCATGAAAACTCTTTCGTTGCTGCATAAGAAAATATCCCTCCGCAGTTTCCAACGAAACTCTTTTCTTCCCACAGTTAAACTGCTGACCACACAAAACGTCTGCTCGTCACGTTGTATTATAAAAGTAGACTTTATGCGGCTAATGTAATGCGATATCTATGTGCAGCTGTATAGCGCCTAATGAAATGCAATCAAATATATTACATACTGAATTTAGATTTATCTATTTATTATTTGTTGATTACTATTAGACCGATGAGTGTCAGCCCACCCGTCACAACCATTAATAAAATCGATTATATAAAATCGACAATAAAAAAAAAATAATCGATTAAAATAAAAATCGATTATTTATTCACTTCCCTAGCTAATAATTGGCAGTTTTTTTAATTTGGGAATAAATAAATAAAATGTAAGCGCTGATTAAGAAAAGAGATTTGGAAAGATTAAAAAAAAACTTTATTAATACTTTTCATTGTTCTGCAAAGTTTCAATCCTCCTAATTATTAAGCATTAAATCCTTATGAAAAATTCCAAATCAGTTGTTATTCAATAATTTGGGGAGATTTTAAGTTATTGAATTTTCTAAATACTTGACATTAATTTTTAATCACTAAATAATAGTCGAATTTCCTACTTGTTGAAAGACTTGGGACAGTTCGCAAAGACTAATAATTATAATTATAAGCCCTGTTTAGAAAATCTCATAGAAACAAATAGATTCTCATCAATTCCCATAGAGATTTTATAAGAATGAATGAGTTCTATGAGAAGTGCTATAGTTAAGGATAGGGCAAGGATGGCAGGTATACGACTCAGCCATAAGCGACCCTACCAAAAATAAAACTCTACCCAATTGAAGTCAGCCGCATCATACCTACCTAGAAAATTCCCGCTCCAATAAAAAAATCTACCATGATATAATCACTACCAGAAAAAAATACCACCAAGTTGCATTTATGAATAAAACTCTACCGTTGGAAATCTCTACCTTCAACTTTAGAATGTATATTTTACAGACAATAAATTTATTTCTAATCAATTGGGAATTATTTGGGAAGATTTAGGAATATGACTCTATTACTTAGGACTAATTAATTAATGAGCAATTAGCATTTGGGATTTTTAAACTAAAACAATTCATAACTTTCTTCCAAAATAGTTGACTATTAGCTAACGAAAAAGTCGTGTTAATTATATTTTCTAACATGCGCACTAAACGCTCAAACAATATTAAATAATTACCCATTAATTCCAAATGATTCCCAATTAATAAAAAATAAATTTATTGTCTGTAAAATATACATTCTAAAGTTGATGGTAGAGATTTCAAACGGTTAGAGTTTATTCATAAATGCAATTTGGTAGTGTTTTTTTTCTGGTAGCGATTATATCATGGTAGATATTTTCATTGGTAGAAATTTTGTGATGGATTTTCTTATTGGAGCGGGAATTTTCTAGGTAGGTAACAGTGCTGCCAGAACGTGCGATATTTTTACCCCTTCCAGAACGCCGTGCACGCGATGCACACACGCAATCATGTCTATCGGTGTGTCGGGAAACCGAAAGAAGCCGAGAGAAACCGAGCGCTGTAAACAAACGGAGGAGAAATGTTTCTC
The DNA here is from genome assembly GCA_964016945.1 of Microplitis deprimator. Lineage (NCBI taxonomy): Eukaryota > Metazoa > Arthropoda > Insecta > Hymenoptera > Braconidae > Microplitis > Microplitis deprimator. The sequence continues at coordinate 10,524,891 of OZ024707.1, read as the reverse complement.
CCACCATGCGTCGTTTCGTACCCGCTTAGAGTTGCGTGTTCAAATCCGCACTCGAATTTGATTTTTTTTTTTTTTTATTATTTTTTAACGTAATAAATTTTTAAATATTTATTTGTTCAAATTTTTTAATTAAGTGATAATTAAAAATTTTTTGAACAAATTTAAATGGCTGTAAAATGGATAAATAAATATTAAAACATAATCCTCTCATTGTACTTTTATTTAATAATAAATTTTAGATTATTATTTGTAATTTTAATAAATAATTATTATTAAAAGTTATTTATTATTAATATTAGTTATTAGTTTTAATTGTTACTTAGAGTTTCAAAAACAATTTTTATAAAAGCTGTTGCATTCAATTGTTATACTGGTTCTGTGGACGTGCGACAATGTTTTTGTTTCAGGAGCTTCAGGTCGTGTGTTCACAACCGCGACTGAGTCGAATTTATTTTTTTTTTAACTACTTAATAATTTATTATTTTCTAATTATCCTTAACTAATTTTTACAAAAAAAGCTTATCAATATTATTTAAATAAATAACAAAACGCAATTTTTAGACTTTATTTATCGTTTTTTATCATTTTTATGCTACTATCCGTAGTTCTAATAGTTAATTTATTATTATTAATAATTTAATTATATATAATAATATAATTATATATTATTTATAATAATTATTAGACTTAATTCTTACTTGAAGTCTAAAATACGACTTTTATATTACCTCACGTCTTTCATTTCTAAGTAGGATCAATGGACGCGTGCTATCATTTTAACATCACGTTCGCAGAGTCGCGTGTTCGATTTCGCGACCAAAAATCAGTTTTCTTTTTTTTTAATTCGAATTTTTTTTTTTTTTTTTATTTAATAATTTTAATGACACAGGTTTCCACATCACCCATGAGGTACTGTGTATCATGATGCGTTCCCATTTTTTTTATGGTAGATCTCTCAGAGGCCTATCAACCATAATATAAACCCAAAAACTCAAAGAACGTTAACAATTTTTTAAATGATAATAAAATTAATATTAAATTGCAAAGCTTAAAGCTGTTGCATTCTTATAAAATAAATAAAATGATTAAAGCTTCAAACAGCAGACTAGAATCAGGTGGAAGCAGAGCTGAAGGCTCTAACTTCTTCTGAAAATAAATAAATAAATTAATTAAAGCTTTAAAAACCAGACTAGATTCAGGTGGAAGGAGAGCTGAAGGCTTTACCTTCTTCTTAAAATAAATAAATTAATTAAAGCTTCAAATATTGCACAATACTTATGATACATCGGAGCTTAAAGCTCTAATTTTATAATTGAATATTTAATAATTTTAGTTTTATTAATGGACGAATGATAATCAATATAATAATTTTTAATAAAAGTTTTCCACAGGGAAAAAGCTGAAAAAAAGTTGACGATTAATATGAAAATTAAATAATTTAAATTTGATTAATATACGCGAATAAATAATTACAATAATAGTTGCCTAGAGTGGAAAAAGCTGAAAAAAAGTCGATGATTTTCACGATTCATCCATTTCCCAATCGTCATCACTATCATATGCCTGTACATTCATTGAATCATCCTCGTCAAGTACGGAAAACAAATTGAATCCTCCTCGTCACAGATAGACACGACAGTTCACGAATGGACATGCACCCGCCCCTGATAGCCAAGTTGGCGAGAAACTGACGAGAAACTTGCAGCCGCAACTGGACACCAAATTGGCCGTCAACAGTTGGTCCCTCCAAAGTTGATAGACATTTTCTGAGAAAGTTGGTGGCAAAAGTTGCTTGCAAAAGTTGGCAATCATAAGTTGACGGTAAGTTTCCTTTCAATTTTCTCAGAAACTTGAATTCCAGTTGCAGCTCCATAGTGGCTCCAACTTTCTGAGAAAGTTGGCGGTAACTTGTAGCCAGAAGTTGGAAAAGCTAAAGTTGTCGACAATTTGTCGTCAAGTTGGTCAAAAACTAATGAATGACTAACTTTTTCACGATCAACTCGTGCTATCAGGGCGAAGACGAAAGAAAAAAAGAACTGAAGGTAATAAAGAGAAATTTATTATCTGCTCAGTAAAATCATCAGTAGGTAATTTAGGAATTCAAGATTAAATTAAAAAATAAAATTGTATTTTATGAGATATAAATACTGAAAAACTTATTTAAAATTAAAATAAATTAACAAAATTTTCTTTATCTATTAGTTGTATATACTTTATTTACGAAAAAAGACTTATAAATTAGTTATTGATATAAATTGAAACACAATATGTAATGGAAAATAAATATAAAGAATTGAATTGATAAAATTTTTCATATTTATTTGTATTATACTTTTGCCGATATAAAATCATCAACAACTGCGATGCTGGTCCATAAATTATTATTTTTAAAAGCATTAATAATATGGTCAGTACATTCCAAAAATCGTGGAATATTTAATATTTTATTTTTATACAAATCCCACAAATAATTAATAATTACTTTCATTGTGACTGTATTTTTTTTTTATCTTTACGGATCTTTAATCCATTTTGTAGGGACATCGATCCAATTTTCGTTAATTCTTGAAGAGCTGCTTATTGTTCTGAAATTTAGTAAGTAGCTAAATTAATCCCTACAAGTATCTAGATGAAATTTAATAGCAGTGTTACGTTTTCGTTGCACGATGTTGATGTTCAGCTCAGCTAGTTTTGTAGTATTTCTAGGTATTGGGTTCTCGACAGCAAAATCACCTCACGGTGACCCGAAATAACTGGTGTTGTATTAAGATATAACAATAACTTTATTCACAAATGATAGTTATAGATTTTAGAAGTTGAAAGTATACACTTATGATACAAATTAATTATGTCCAGTAGTCAAACTAACGGAAGGTATGATTATGGACTTGACAATGAAATTAACGAGTGTTAAGAGCTGTCTTAATAAAAGTATTGAGAGTAAAAGTTGCGTGTCAAAAGGTTCCTCTTGCTCACTGAGCAAGGGTTTTTATAAAGTAATCTAATCACCAAAAATAGTGGGATGAGAATTGTTAAGTGGGGTTAAATTGTTGATCAGAGTTCACACTCATTGGTCATTGAACTCGTCATTGCTTATCAGCGCGAGGCGATTGGGCATAAGACCCATGCGTCGAGCGCGAGAAGGAATTTAATCCTCGGCTGATGTAAATTTCTGAAAAAAGTTATTTATTTGAAAGTCAAAGTCCATTTTCATATCATCTGCGTTTGTTACAAATTATTACTAATAGTTTATACAGCTGTGTTTTAAAATGATTAAATTATCTTCAGTTGAATATACTTTAAGATTAAAATGAAAAATGTTCTCATACGTGGAATTAGGTACATCCGGTGATTAGTTTATTATTTGGTTATTGATTTGAAAAATATACGTATATTAAAGATATTCTTATAATATACAATTCAAATGATAGAATATATTCTTACGTTAATCACGTTATTATAATTATCTACTTGAGGTACTCTAATTGTTGGTAATTAGGGTGCCTTATTTTGGGAATAGACTATAGGTCGGTAAAATAATCTAGTGAGCTGAGAACGGGCCCTGCTTGACAACCAGGATATAACAGCAGTATCTAAACACTAATCTTATTTTATAAAGAGTTAAAATTAAACTGAAATGTCCCCACTGCAATCAACCTGCTAATGGTTTCATAGAATTTAAGCTGCCCTATAGAAATTAATTTTCGATTTTGATCCAGAGAATATTTTTAAAAATGACACTTCATTTTAAACATTCAATTCCATAATTTTATGGAGTTTTATTAATTAGTTTTAAACAGGGGCGCCATCTGGGCAAGTAAAGCGTACATACGTAGTGTTATATCGTTACGGGTTTTTCAGCGTATTTGGGTATATTTCTTAGCAAAAATTGCAAAAAGTGTAAGTCTGGTAATTGTTAGGCAGTGAAATTTACGGAAAAGGTGTTAAAAGTTGGCAAACAGGTGAACAGGTGTATTCGTGAGATGAAAAAGCCGGCTAACCTTAAAGAGGGAACGGCAGAGGAGCTGATGGGTAAGGGAGGTGATGAGGTGAGGAGGAAGGTGGGTGATAATGGCAGCAGATCGGAGGGAGATGAGGGCGAGTTTCTGTCGGATGTAAGCAAGCTGTCCGATGAAGAGGAGTGGGCCAGTGACTGGGAGGCAGGTGAAAATGACGAAACAGTTGAGGCAAGTGATCTAGTGATGGCGAAAATCGGGCCGAAAGCAGCAACGGCAAAGAAGAGGGAAAGACCTTTCGGAAGTGGAAAAAAAGCGGGAAAGCTGACGGTAGATAAGACAAAAAGCATGAAAAGTTTCTTTCAGCCGTCGATAAAAGAGGGTGCAATGTTAGCGAAGATAGAGGGAGAAGAGAGAATAACAAGAAGCCACGAAGGCTAGATATAAGGAGGACGTTCGCTGTAGTAATGTCACGGCCTGAAAATTGGATACAGACATCAGAGCGCGCTACTGTTGCAAAGGTCCCCATAGATTTAAAATTCAAATAAAATCTGTAATGAACGATGTTTAAAAACCAAATTCAAGTTATCACAATTAAAATAAGCATTGTTTACGCAAAAAATTAAAAATGATTTCTTAAATAGAATATCAATTATTAGAAATAGAAATGGTAAATTAATTATTTTACTTGTAATTTTCCAGAATGGTCACTTTCTTCAGTTTTTAAATAGAGGTTTTTGTGCTAAAAAAAATATGCGAATAACTTTAAATAGAAAAATATTTATTATTATAAATATAAACAAATATTCATTATTATTTATATAAAAATTATTAATACGAACATCGAAGCGAGCAACAATTAAGTTTAATTAAATATAAGTACAGAGTTAGGGACAAATATTATTTTTTCGCAAATTTGCGCATACGTTTAGTCATTATTTGACGATTGTTTACATTACGATTGAAAAAATCGGTCAAAAAATGGCCTCTCATCACAATAAAATTATTTATAATCTTTATCATAAATTCTTTGCGGTGTTTTTCACATCCAAGAATTGGTAAATCATCAAGTTGTGAAATTTTTTCAAGAATTTGAAACATTGTATCCGATGTAAAATTTCTTGTTCCAACAACTATTAATACCTGAATTTCTAATTGTCTTATGAATAAAAATAAAGCCTCACTTGGATAAATTAAATTTCCATCGCTCATTTTTTCAATTAATTTGTCACGTTCCGTTGGAAATGAAGCAGCTAACATTTCTTTACAGTCTAAACACTTCGTAAAACGAGAAACTTTTCTGGCCATGAATCCTGCAATGTATGAAACGACATGATCACTAGTATGGTTATGCCATAATCATGATCTAAATGAACGTAATCATTTTCAACATCACTAAAATTATTGTTATTATTATCATCACAGTTATTTTCACTTTGAATAGAGTTCACATTTCTTTTATTAAAATCACAGACATCAGCAGTTTCATTCTCATCACTTTCATCACTAGTTTCATCGACCCAATGCTCAAAAGGTAAACGTTCATCATCATTATTATTAAAAAATCTTGGGTTCTCGTTTGCTATTCCTGCTTCAACAATAGAATCAATTTTATCAAGCCAAATTTTTTTATTTTGACTAGATGCAGTTAATGATCCTTTAGTGTGCATCAGTGATTTTAGTAATTCCCCACCGGTGACGTTGGAACCCCTCGGTGGTGTTGCTAGAAAATAGCTGCAGAGAAGACGGAAAACTTGGCCAAAAAGTATTGGATCCGGTTAGTCGTTACATCCACAAGCTGACCGCATAATTCCGAAGAATTTCTAAAATATACAACGGTTAAAAATAAAACACTACAATTTTCGATATCAATAATAATAGTAATTAATTCATAAATGAACTTGTATATCTTACTTCCAAAGCATCTTGATTCAATCACGACGTCATGAGGTAATCATAATTACACTTATCATGTAAAAATTCAAGTAATTCCAAAGTAGTTCCGAGAGTTACTTTAAAGCCAGTTAAAGTACTGGTTGTGATTGGAAACTCAAAATTCTCAAAATTATCGAAATCATCAGGTTTATTAGCCTTCTTCTTTTTTTCAGCTTTTCGTTTTGTTATCTTCTTCTTAGCTTTTTTCTCCCAATCACGGAGATATTGATCAAAATCAATAATAGCCAAGCAATTAAATAGAATATAAAATGATAGTTTACAAATAAAAGCAATATTTTAGCGGTGTTACGAAAAAAAAAGAAAGTTACAAGTTTTTTATGTTAATGATATAGAAAATATTTAAATATCAAATAATGCAAATTAGAATAACAAATTCTGGCTTAAATAAGATTTTATTGCGTGATCGCACATAGATAATAAATTAAGTATTAGACATAATGATGTAATAGGATCCAGGTTTTAGATTTTTACAAATTAATTTTTTAAATTTACTAACACTTAATTAACTGCGGTATCGTTTTATTGGCTGAGCCGTAGAATATTGATGTCAAAAGACTGAAATTATGTAATCAAAATGTTATTTTAATATTCATTGAAATACCTTTCTCATTGAACAGTTAGTGTTTGGACGTAAAGCGTTTTCTGGGGTTCGAGAGTTCATAGCTGTGATTACATTATCTACTTTTTCCATGAAAGATATTGTAGGTTCACAATCGTGCAGCTCATAACATTCATCTTTATACATTGACATAGCTACTCTTAATTGACGTGAAAATAACTGAAAACAAATACATTCAACATTGTAATTTTTAGAGAAAAGCTACAAACATTCATTATTTTATAAATAAATAATTTGCAGTATATAACAACATGAAAAACACCTGCGTAGCGAGCAAGACATTCATTTTTTGAAAGCCTTCAGGCTTTAAATGATGAGGTGATAATTTGAAACCTATTTTCAAGTTCATTTTACCATATGCCTCAAGCTTCAAGAGTGCTTCCCAATGAAGCATTTTGATAATACCATCCGGAGTCTAAAAAATGAACTATTTATGAGTACTACGCAGCTATTACATATACATAAATAAATGTTAATAACAAATAACAATATTACCCAGAAAGAAGGGAATTTAATTATTCCATTTCTGAAGTTTTTCAGCAAGTGGCAAAAATCAGAAGCAAAGTATAGTCGTCTTTCAGTATCATAAGGGTGCTTACAGCTAAATTTTCTATCTTCTATACCAAATAACTGCCATGCACCCCGATTCCATTGGGCTGCATCGGTCGTAACACAATCCACATGAAACCCAGCTTTTTCAATTAATAATATACATTCTATTATCAGTTTAGACAATATTTCACTAGTAACAGAACTTTTGCTGAGGAAACTTCCAACCACTTGTACCCAATCACCTTGAAATGGCTGATATATAAATACGAGAGCATGATCTGCTCTTGTGTTTGAAAATTTTCCTGGCGTATAATCTCCCAAATCAACGAATCTATCTAGTTTCATTGTTCTTGTGTTTAACTTGACTCCTTCACTCAACGCTACTTCTTCAATAAGAAGTGTACCTAAAGAAAAAAATATCAAAATTTTATATTTTGTCTATTGCAGTTAATGAATATTATTATAACGTATAAAAGAAGCAAGTTCATAAAGCGAATCAAGAATTTTTAAATGTTTGAATCTACTATTTATTTTATTGTTAATAACTACAGATACTATTAAGTTGTTAATGTTGCAGCTGAAGCTTCATAACAATTCTGATTATAATACCCCTTTTGGAATGTGCTTCCATACGTGAAGCTTTATAACCGAGTGTATCAAAAATAGCATTAGGAAAACCGAATGCGCTATCCAATTTTTTGATGTAGGAATTTAGCGTGTCTTTACAAGGGAGGGGTAAAATTTCTATTTCTCTGAGACGATCATACACCGCGGAACTTTTTATGCGCATTAACAGGCATTCGTATACCCACTCAATATCGTATCTCCTCTGTTTGGAATTTTTTACTTTAGCTGCATCGAAACAGGCTCGAACAGCTTTTTGTTGGATTTCAGGTAGATCAGCGATGACCTTTTCTAGAGTCTCAGCCTCAACAGCAGCACATTTAAGTTTTTGATCATCAATCAATTTCGATAGTTCATTATTCTGCAAAATTAAAAAAATACACATAAAACAAAACTATTTAGCTGCTTTATAAATTACGTATGAGAGCTTACTACCCTTCGCTGTAAGCGTAAAGTCTTCCTTTTCTGGGAAATTAATTGACGTTTAAGCTTATCGTATTGCATTTTTAAATTTTGGGTACTTTTATTATCACGGTTTTGGAGTTGACGCCGAAGAGTTCGGCAAGGTTGACATCGGGTGATACCCTGATAATATCGTTGTTTTTCATTTGTCAATAAATTTTTACAACTTACTGAACACCTGTTGAAGAGTTGTTTTATCACTATATTCATTACTATTATTGAATAACAAAAATTATATATTTAAATTGTACCTGTTGCTATCGAATCCCGTGCCATCACAAAAATTAATAGTTTCTAGTTCTTTTAATAAATCCCAAAAATCTTCTTTATCTAAAAGAGTAAATGTTACTGTCGTCGACTTATTGGTTTTCAAGTTAGTCACCTACATAAGAAATAAAATGCTTCAAAGTAAACTTTAATCCACAACAAACAAAAATTAAAAATATTAAAATATTATACCACAATATTTAATGCTTCATCTATCTTAACGTGAAATTTTAATGACAAAGATTTGGGATCAGCATAAAACAAAAATATTTTTTGATTATCTGTTACATAATTAGCCCAGCTCCATTTTTGGGGCAACATATTAGTTTTCAAAGTTTCAAATAATCTATCACTGTTAAAATTTGTTTCTCCTAGACTCAAATTTTCATGTTGAGTACTTTTAGACTGCTATTAAATAAAATATAAAAGAAATGTATAATTCGCTTCAGTCTAAGAAAAAAAAAATTTATTTTGATAACTCAAGAAACAACTTACTTCATTAAGATTTAGAGTACTACTAGAAGTTTCAACTTCGAGAGTTCTAGCGGCCGGAAGTACATTATCAGAATCTATTTGCAAATTCGCTGCTTATAGACATTTGGAATTCTATCAACTCTCGGAATGGCATTCGGCTTTAAAGTATATTTTTTTCGATTTGAAATATAAGTATCTTGATTAAATATTGGTAGCATATCTTTTTTAATTATGTCATCGTCCGAAAAATGTAACTCGCAAACAAATTTGTCTGGTGTCAAATTTTGACATAATGCTAAGCTCCATTTGCGCAATTTATCGGCATCCTGTATGAAATTTTATATTAAATATAATATAGCGACATTGTCCATAATAAATATATCTAATTATTCCAAATTAAATATTGTTACTATAGTTCTAATAAGTAAATTAATTAAATAATACAAAATATATTATTTGTAGGTTACTTGTGGAATTTTAAATAGAGAAGTCTGTCGAAGATTGGAGTCATTATTTCTCTTTCGCTCTTTTTTTTTCCCACTCAAACAATTTAAAACAGCACAACACTTCACCATTTTTATTAAAATTTAATCCTAAAATAACTGAAAATTACATAAAATAATCCTTCTAAATTATTCTTGTCTTTATAAAGATAAACACTACTTAATGCGTGTCATGCGCAATAGTAGCCAAAAGGGGACCTCCGCTATCTAGCTGCAATCTAGTGGCCAAAAGCGAACTAAAATCTTTACGGTATTTTCTGTACGCTACAACAGTTGGAAACCCAATAGCGAGCGTCCTCCTTCTATCTAGCCTTCGTGCAAGAAGCAAAAGCCTGTCAAAATTCGGAGCTGACAATAGAGGCAGTGGGGAGGGGCAGACGTCAGGCTTACCGGATGTACGAGAAAGCAAGGCCTTCTTGACGGTGAGCAAAGTAAGCAGAACGCCGACAGGCAAAGAGTCTGGAAGAAAAGTGACTGAAGAGGACAAGAACAAAAATAAAAACAAACACAATGAAAATAATGAAAATAAAAATGAAAACGGAAATGAAGAGAAGGAGGAAAACAAATGGGAAGGCCAGAATGGGGGACATGTGAGGGGTTAGATTGAAATAAGAGGAGTGGGAACGAATATGACAGGCTCCGAGAGTCAGAAAAAGGATGGAGATGACGACATTCAGAGAAGAAAGAAGGAGCTGGGGAAGGGAAAGGATGCAGTGGTAGGTACAGGCTGTGACTGTAAGTGTTGCAAAAATGTAAGTGACAAATTTGAGCAAATGGAACGGAGGTGGCTGGGTAGGCTACAAGATCTTAAGAAGGACTTGTTAGAAGCGCTGGAGAAAAGCAAGACGAAGTGTGGGAAAAGTGGAGCTATACAATGTAGTGACTAGTATGTCGATTGAGGCAGACATTGAGTCTGAGGAAGTGAATGGCAAAAAGAAAGTTTTAATGAAGGAAAGGCAGAAGAAAAGAGGAGCAGCAGTAAGCACGTGTAGCAAGGATGAATCGGTAGTGATGGTGACGGAACCAAATAAAAGGTCAAAAACATCAAAGGAAGTAAAGAAGGTTGCAAGAAGCGTGGACAGCAGAAATGTTCTGTCGAAAGACTTTGACAGAAAAATGTACAGTCAAGCGGTAAGTGGGGGAGGAAGTGGAAAGAGCAGTAGTTCAGAGGCAAATAGATCGGGAAGGTCAGGTGGATCAAACAGCTCAAGGGAAATACAGAGGCAGCTCGGCACTCATGAGCAAAAGGAGCGTGCAGAGAAACCAAAGCCGCTATCGAAAGAAGAGTGGGAGAGGGAAAAGAAAGAAAGAAATGACAGAAGGAGTAAGATAGTGGTGTGGGGAGATTTAGGGAGGGCGAGAGGATCAGCATAGTCAGAAGCACAAGGGAGATAACGAAGGGCAAGGTCAACTACATTCTAGTTCTGGATAATGTGGAAACTAAAATAAGGCTGATGAAAAAAAAGGGGTTGCTAAAAGGAACGGGCATCTGGGTGGACGGTGACTACACGAAGCAGCAAGCCAGAGTTTTTCAGTGGCTAGAAGAGGAAGTGCAGAGATTAAGGAAAGAAGGCAAGAGGGCGAGCAGAAATTATATGAAGGTGCTGCTGGAAGGGGAGTGGTGGTACTGGGATGAGCTACTTGGGAGGCCAATGAAAATTGCGGATCTGATTAAAAGACAAAGGTACAGAGACGAGGTAAGAGGGGAGCAGTGGGTTCGGAGAGCCGGGGCAGGATATGAAAAATAAGAAAAATAAAAATAAAAATAAAAAATAAAATCTCAATGTAAGTAAAGAAAAAAATGAAAAAGAATGGCAGATTTTATCTTGGAATATTGCAGGTTTAAAAAAAGCAGAGGAAATCGAGGAGTGGCTAGAAATGAATGAGGTGGTGATCCTGCATGAGACGTGGGTTACAGGCGACAAAGAGGAAGCAGCGAGAAGGTGGTTGAGCGACAAATATGTATGGCATTTCAAAAGTGACATCAAGGACAAGCAGGTGAGAAAAGGCCGGGCAAGCGGAGGGCAGGCGATTAGCATAAGAAAAGAAAGGTCTGATAATTGGGCAGTAACGGAGTGGGAATATGGAGTGAAAGCAGAATTAAAGAAAGAAGGCAGAGGCCTGACGAAGGCATTTATAATGGGGAAGACACGGTGGTGGTGGGGGATATGAATGCAAGAACAGGTGAAGAGTCGGGATTTGAGGACGAGGAAGTGGGGCGAGACGGGCTGCAAAAAAGAGAGTCCCGAGATAAGATAATAAACTGGGAAGGTAGGAGGTTGCTAAGAGTCTGTGAGGAGCTGAGCATGATTATAATGAACGGAAGAGTAGAGGGAGACCGTAAAGGGGCAATAACATTCGTGGGAGGAGGCGCAGAGGACAGTGGTACGGTGATTGACCAGGTCATGTGAATGGGCGAGAAGAAAGGATTTGAGATAGCCAAGCTGGAAGTTGTGGCCAGGACAGAATCAGATGATCTCCTAATAGTAATAACAATAACAGAGGAGGGGGAGGAGGAAGTGACGGAGGATGAGCGGATAAATGAGGCTGTCAAGAAGCGAAAGAGAGAAGAGGTGGATAGGTGCTGCAAACTCAGATGGAAAACAGAGAAAACGGAGGAATATCAAGAGGCATGGAAGAAAGAGTGGGTGGAAAGGGAAGGAGGAGAGAAAATGGGAACATGGGGTGACATAGTGAAAGCGACAAAGATAGCAGCAAGACCATGCGAAATGGAGTCAAGAGGTAGGAAGGAAAGAAGAAGAAGGAAACCGTGGTTCAATGACGAGTGTAGAGAGCTAAGAAAGAAAGTTTACATAAATCTCAGGAAGCATATAAAAGAAAGGGGTGTGACAAGTAAGAAGGAGCTGATAAACAATAGAAAGGAATATAAGAAGAGATGCAGGGAAAGAATGGAGGAGTGGGCAGATGAAAAAAGAGCAAAGATAAACAAGAGCCGCAGCATGACGGAATGGTGGGATGCGGTGAACGCATTCAGAGGAAAATCAGGTGGGCAGATCAGTAAGGAAATAGGAGACGATCAGTGGATAGAGCACTTTCAGAGGACACTGGGCGGGTGAAGAGAGGAAGGTGTACAGCCCAGTGACAAGGAATCCGTGACTTCAGAGCAGGGACCAGCTGTACTTAAATCAAATGAGGAAGACAGAGAGGAGGCAAACCCAAGCACAAAAGAGGACGTTATGGAGCAGGACATAACTGGAGGTGAACTGCGGGCAGCACTAAAAAGCATGACGAATAAGAAAGCTCCGGGCCAGGACGGTATAGGGGTAGAATTCTTCAAGACACTACCGAGTGAAGGGAAGGAGGTTTTGCTGGAGACTTTAAAGGAATTCTGGAAGGCAGGGGAGATTCCAGAGGGGTGGAGGGAGGCGTATATCGCCCCAATCTATAAGGCAGAAGATGCGGGTAAACCTGAAAATCATAAGGGGATCTCGTTACTGTACGTGGGCTATAAACTCATGGTAAACATTTTAACGGCGAGATTGGAAAAATAGAGTGAGGAAAATGGAATCATCAACGAAAGCCAAGCAGGTTTTAGAAGAGGCAGACGAATGAGGGACCAGGTCTTCGTGCTGAACGCGATAATTAACAATGGGATTAAAAATAAGAAGAGGGCAGTATTATGTTTTGTGGACTTTGAAACGGCGTTTGACAGCGTGCCAAGCGAAAATTTATGCAGGAAATTAAAAAAGGCAGGGGTTAGGGGTAGAATGTTAAGAATGATAAGGACCATCTACGAGAAAACATTCAACAGAATAAGAGTGAGAGGTAAGGTAACAAGAAAGTTTAGATCAGGAAAAGGTGTCAGACAAGGGTGCCCTTTTAGCCCCCTGTTCAATATTTACACAGATGACCTGGATGAAAAGTTGACGAAGAGAGTGCTGGGGGGGGGGGGGCGGGGCGACAATGGGGAAAATAAAGATGTATGTGGGAAAGTATGCGGATGACGTGGTGGTGGTGGCAGAGGACGATTCCTCGATGAAGAAAATGATAAAAGTGATTTTAGAGTACGCGAGAGAAAATGGGATGAAGGTAAATATGAAGAAAACTAAGTTCATGAGGATAGGAAGAAGAAGAAGAAGAAGGAACGAAAGAATGGCAGCGAGAAAATGGGCATTCGATGATAAGGAAATTGAGGAAGTTAAAGAGTTCAAATATCTTGGATGCTGGTTGACGAGCTCGAGTAGTTGGACAAAACACAAAAGGTACCTAGCAGGAAAAGCGCAGAAGGCATTGAATGCGACCTGGGGGCTAATAAGAAGAACTGGGAGGGGCACGCTGAAGGACAGAATATACCTGTACAACACAATGGTGAGGTCAGGTGCACTTTACGGAGTGGAGATCTGGGGCTGGAAGGGCAGCCAAGAGATAGCAGCAGTATATAATAGGTACTGCAAAGCAGCAATGGGACTGGCCAAAAACACGCCAGAGTACATTTGGAGAAAGGAAGCAGGGGTGGACAGCCTGAGGTTCATTGTCAGGCTGAGGGCGTGCAGGTACTTGAGGGACATACTGAAGAAAGAGGAGGACAGATGGGTGAAGATTTGTCTGAGAGAGGAATGCCGAGAAATTTTAAACAAGGATCCATCACCATGGGGAAAAGAACTAATGAGAGGTCTGAAGGAGATGCAGCGCAAAGACGTAATCGAAAAAATTTGGAAAAAGGCAGACGTAGAAATGATTGAAAAAAGGCTGGATGAAGGACTGGAATATTACAAGGCAGTGATTGAAAAAGGTGAAGATGAGGAAATTATGAACTCATCCTATGACAGCAGATATAAATTCTTAAAAACGTGTATGGGCGAGGAACCATATTGGAGGGATAGAAGAACGCAGTCTTAGATCAAAGAGACGTGGTGCAGATTAAGATGTGGCAACATTAGAAAGGCAGGAAAAAAAGGCTACAGAGATTGGTTGTGCAGGGTTTGCGGAAACGAAGAAGAGAACCTTGAATATATCTTTAACTGCAGAGTAGTCATGGGGAAAGCTAAAAAGGAGGTAAAAGAGTTCATTGACGAGTGGAAAGGTAACAAGTTGGAGGTGGACTTTGAGTACATGCTAACGCAGACGCTGAGGGGTGAGTCAATTAAGAAGATATGCTCATATGTTAAAATTTTTGAACTAGCCAACGGTGAAGAAGGAAATAGGAAGGGTGAGCAGGCAAATAGGCGAGATACAGCGGAGGGTCAGGAAACGCAGGGGAGTCTGTGAGAAGCAAGGGAAAGTGCAATCTAAGATGAAGCAAAAATAATAAAGTGTGATAGACAAATGTATGCAGAAAAAAAAAGAGAGAAAAAGCAGTTGTAAAATGCAGTAATATTAATGAAAAAAATGTAACAAGTTATAAATGTAACTGTGCATTGCAATAAAATTTATTTTATTTATTTTAATTAGTTTTAAACATTTTATTTCATAAGACTTTTTTTTGCGACGTCTTGTAACAATGTACCTTATAAAAAAAAGCAGGCTGTGAATTTCTATTCAATATTTTTTGATGTTCAAGAAAGATTTAATATAATAAAAATTGAGTAGAAATGATATTTTTTCGCTTCAATTTAAACATAAACTTCCACACCTATTTTCCTAAATAATAGTTGCAATTTATTTATTCAATCAAATCTTGGATTTTAAATAGTTAAAACTATACGAAATTATTTCTTTTCACAAACGCAATACCATAAATATATTTTTTATGAGTTTTTAAAGCTATGCAGGAGTTTTGGTAGAAATTAACTTTTATAAGTATTTTAAATTATTAGTTTTCATAAAAATGATAAACTTATACATGTGCTCATGATTCTGTGTTATTGTAGTTTATAAAATTTATAATTTATAAATATTATAAACTTCTTATTTTAATTCAAGTAAATAAACATTGCATGATTGAAAAATTAATGTTGAAATGTCATAACAAAATACCCTGATAGCTAGACATTGTTCTACAAGTGTTGCAGTGATACATTTACGGCTAACTTATCGAAAAAGTTTCTTGCAAACTTTGGCTGTATAATTACTTTCCTTTAAGTTGGCTTCAGAATACGGCAGTAGCTTGAATGTAACTTTCCTGAAAAACTTGCCATCAATTTGAAGTGAAACTTTTAATCAACTTAACGTCATTGTCTGACGTTAAAACTTGTAGAAAATTGAATAGAAAGTTGTAGACAATTTACTGTTAACTTAAAGGTAACCTGCTTGCTCTCCAACACTTTCCTTAAAGTTACCTTTAAAATACGGCAGTACCCTATCCAAAAATTCCCATAGAATCCACTCAACTGCGACAAAAACCACATAGAAACCAATACAGTCTATAGGATTCTATGCGGTTTTTGTCGCAGTTGAGTGAATTCTATGGGAATTTTTGGATAGGGTAGCTTGTAGTTAATTTATGGTTAGGGTGGCTATCAGGGTAGATAATCAAATTTCACAACTTATCATTTAAAATTTGTGTTATCGGTTGTAAAATAAAACAATCGATATTAAAGTATTCCTATTATCATCCGAAAAATATTGTGGGTGCATGTCCATTCGTGACCCTGATAGCCAGAGTTTCTGATCAGAAAGTTGGTGTACATGAGTTGCGACCAACTTGTTAGCAACTTGGCGGCAACTTCATACTGTGAAACTGTTGGCAACAAGTTGGCTACAAGTTTCTCAGCAACTTGTCAACAATCTACTGCCGCAACCTGTCGCCAAGTTTCTGAGCAACTTGTAGTCAACTTGTAGGCAACAGTAACACGAGCTGAAAGTTATCGACAAGTTTCTCGGAAAGTTGCCGTCAACTTATGGAAATGCCAACTTTTGCGGGCAACTTGGCTATCAGGGGAACTGTCGTGTCTATCTGTGACGAGGAGGATTCAATTCGTTTTCCGTACTTGACGAGGATGATTCAATTCGTTTTCCAAAGATGGCGATGCGGATTCGAATCGTTGTCCATAAATGACCAAGAGGATAAAATTTTTTTCCAGAAATGACGAGGAGTATGGAGACTATATACAGGAGACCGAACTTTCGTTAAGGCTGGGCCGCACCTAACGAATCCTGAATTTAAGAATTCTAATTATTTATTAAATAATTGTCATAACAGCAATTTTCTTAGCTTCCGACTAGAAGCCGAAGACGAACTTCCTCGGAAGATTTTCATCATTCGAGTCCCATAAATATTCCAAAAGTAATTAGAATTCTTAAATTCAGGATTTCGTTAGGTGCGGCCCAGCCTCTAGCAATACGCGACAAAAGTGGTCATCGTGCCTACTTCGTACTTCTGCCGATGATGTCGCCTGAAATGTGCTTTTAAAGTAAAAAAATGAGTAGAAGGGAGAGTAGCAAAACAGATTGTTACCGACTCAAAAGGTTCTAGTTAGTAAGCGTTTGACTGTTAATACGGAGGGGTGTTATTCGCTGTTACAATAAATTTACAAAGACGTATATGAGTTGGCAAGTTTAATTATCTTCGTTACAAAATATAGTTGATAAATTTTTTAGAGCCACGATGGATGATAATACTTTATTACTCATATGACAGAAAATCGACCACGGTAAGATGTCACAAATAACATTTAATGCAACTCGTTTGAAGAGGAAGCGAGTGTATAAACCACCGAAAAATTTAGTTATTAAAAATTTAACACTCAAAAAAGTTGGAAAAACGTCAACAATGTATCCATCTCTGACCAAGAATCGGCCATTTAGAAATAAAAACAAACAGTCTCAAGATAAATCTCTTTCAAATGTATCAACCACAAAAAACTTCAGTTTTGAATATTTATTGGAAAATATGAATGATTTTGAAGCCAGACAAATGGTACTGCGTTAAATACAGCAATTTCGTACAATTTTTTAATTTCGATTTTGGATCTGTATGTACAACAAAAAAAATATCGATTAATAAGTCATTAGAAGTTGAATTTTTACTAAATGAAGAAGTTTTGCCATGGATTACTTGTAGAAATATCGAATCCTTAGAGCATCTGGAATATATTATAAAATCGTACTATGATTTATGGCTTTCATACGTACACAAAATAATATTCAAAAAATATTATTAACAATTATAAATTACATAATTTAAATCTTTTTGCCGATTGTATACTGAATATACTTCTATACTATGTGCATTCTTGTAATAAATCAATAAATATAACAAAGCGGGAAAATCAAAAAACTACATATCTACTGAAATTTTGTATTTATCTTTCTAATAGTTCTTTAATTTCCTTTTATATACTTTCTATCGATTCTATAACTATATTCATTGCTTAACTTAACAAATTTTTTTTTTAATTTATAAGATATTTGGTTATTTAATCTGCGAAATTTGACTCTATGTATATATAACTCCGTTCAGTTTTTACCTCACATATATAGGGTAAGGGCAAAAGTACCCAGCCCCTAACCAGTAGCCAGCCGGTCATATACTTTAACATTGGCTCAAAATATATATAGATATAATTTTACATGAAGTGGCTGGCTACTGGTTTGGGGCTGGGTACTGGTGCTCTTACCGTATAAAGATTTTTTTCATTTTTTGAATAAACTAAGTATTCAGTTCCTCATATAAAATCATAGAGATTGGTCGCTTTGGTTCGTGATGAATAGTGATGAAGTATAGCCTCACATCTAAAGTAAAGTTAAATTTTGAAAATTATAAAATCATTTAGTCAGAACCTAATTTATAGGAGACAATGAGTAAAACATTCTGCAATGTAAATTTTTAACTTTCCGCTAAGGAAATTGAAAATATTCAAAAATTCGGGAAGTTATTGGTTTCGGTCCGATTTTAGAAAATCGAATTTCTATCAAATCTTGACGTTTTAAGGTTCTAGCAAGCTATTCTGACTAATTTCAAAATAATGTCCGAGTGTACGTATGTAAATATTTTGTTACTTTTGAACGGATGAACCGATTTTGATCGACACTCAGTGTTTTTCAGTAATCAGTTGCGTTCTCATTTAATAATTCGTCTCATATTGCGTTAATTCATTTATATTAATAATTTTGCTTATTATTTTTGCTCTCATAAATTTATCTCAGTGCATTAAATTAATTTAGCATCCACCGCGTGTACCGGTATTATTCCCGCCGCGACGCCATATTGGCCACTTGTGGCACGCGAGTGTAAATTAATTTAAACAAATACTATAAACAATAAATCATTGCAATTCTCATCATAAATAATTCTCATCAATTGTATATAGTGTAAATAAAATATTTATTGATAATATTTTAAGCAAATTCAGTGTTAAATAAAATTATTACTACCCGACCAATTCACACACACCAGATCCTCTCATCCTTATAATTAATTAGTTATTAATTATTTAAACATTTTATGGTCCTTCGAGCCGGATCGTGTGAATTGGTTTAATAATTTTATTTAAAAAACCTTCTCAGTGACTAAATAGTGAATTGTGTAGTGCATATTTTTCACTTCAACAAGGTGGCATTCAACGTGGATTGTTAAATGCTATAAGCTGTGAGAATTTGAGCTTCATCGGTAAAGTGCATTCAGAGATATTCCAAAATAAAATTTTTTCAAAGATGTTTTTTTTGGATAACTTGTAATTGTAATGTGCTCAATGGATTGATTCCAAAATCAACAGGAATCTAAAACTTTATAAGCCGCGTCGAATCCCACCTCAACCATCAAAATCGGTTCATTCGTTCAAGAGAAACCGTTAATGAAAGAATAAAAAAAAAATTTTTTTATTAAAATTTTTTTGAAAGTTCTCAAAAACAACTCGATAAATCAGTTTAAAAATTTGATCAGCTTTAGAATGATTTTTTTTTCTAAACAACAGCATACAAAAGTATTTTCGAGCTCAAGGAGCTCAAAAATAGCGGGAAGTTTTAGGGCTGGCCCGCAGGGTCAACCGATAGACCGATTTTTTTGTTCTCAATGTCAAAGCTATAAAATTAACAATAGACCTTAGTGAAAATGAGACTCTCTAATCTTTCTTTTTTTTTCTTTTCTCTATAAAATGTATGAATTCTAACTCCCTGATTCAAAAAAATGATTTGGGATGATTCAAAACAATTGGAAATGATTTAAAACAATTTGAATTGACTGATATATAGATATACACTTAGCATGGATTAAATCATTTTTCTTAATAAGGGCTGAGCTCCATCACAGCCATCGAAACATCTGCTCAAGCTTAACATTAGCTTTATGTAGTATATTAGTAACAGTAGCCTAGTAGAAGTATAATAGAAATATATACCATATATTTTCAAGATAAAAATCCAAAAAATCAAAAAACCTGTTTTACAGCCATGTTACTGTATCATTTTAACATTTTAGAAAACTTCGATCTCCAAAGAAAAAGGGTCGTTATCGAGAACTATGCAAAAAATGCCTACTTGTAAAGATTTGCTGAGGATTGCTAAAAAAAAAAAAAGTAAAAGAAATCAACCTACACATCTTTTTTTTTTTTTTTTTTTTTAAATTTAATACTTATTTAAAAGATTTAGTGATTACACTTAATTATAAAAAAGTCCTCGTTTATGTTCGTTATAAAAATAGGATTTTTGTTTGATTCAGTATCCTCCAAATATCGGCATACTTTGCGGATATTTGGGGTATTTTTTCGATTTATACCAACAAAGTACTGTGAGTATATTCCAATTTGAAGTACACTGTTAAAAATTTGTCAAACATATTTATGTAGATCAAATCTAGAAAGGATCTTTATAGCTGCATATAGGGCATTCCACGCCAAATCAACCACTTTTGAACCCGACCCCTTTGGATTTGGCTGAAAATTTTTTCTCTTTTTCTACTCCATCAAAAACGTTTCTCATAATTTTTTCAAATTTTTTCACCCAACCAAAAAAAGTTATAAATTTTTGAAAAAAAAAGGCTTTTTTTATTTCAAATAGCTATAACTTTTTCAAAATTCGACTGATTGGGACGTTTTTTTTTTCAAAGTTTTTGTTTTTAAATGTACTTTTCAAAAAAAAAATTCAGAAAAATTATTGCAACCTATCTTCATTGTTTTTTGTAGATTTTTGGAAAAAATCAAAAATTTTTCAATGTTTACCATTTTTGATTTTCGATTTTTTTTTTTATATAAAACTGACATTTTTTGCAAATCCTTAAATTTTTTCAGTGATGTTTTTTCGATTTATATTTTTTTTTTCCAATTGAAATAAAAATATTTTTTCATCTAGCTTTATTTCTCATAACACCATGCTTAGATTTTTTTGAGTGCTCAGAGAACTTTTAAATTTGGAAAAAAAAATTAAAACAATAAATTTAAATGGTAACTATAGATATAATTTGACTTTTGTTCGAAAAATCAAGTTAAAAAATAGAAGGACCTTCTGAATAATTTTTTTCTGAAAACTACATCCAAAAACGAAAAAAATAAAAAAAAAGTTTTCGTTTGATCCATTTTTAGACAAATGCTGGGAATTGAAAAAAAAATCTTTTAACCATAAAATAATGAGTGTAGAAGAAATTTTTTTTTAATCCCCAGCAAAAAAAGAAATATAAATCGAAAAAACATCACTCTGAAAAAATTTGAGGATTTGCGAAAAATGTCAAAATTTTATATAAAAAAAAAAAAATCGAAAATCAAAAATGGTAAATATTGAAAAATTTTTGATTTTTTCCCAAAATCTACAAAAAACAATGAACCCTGTGGAAAAGCTCTCATAAATTCTGATAAGATATTGAATATTTTTTATAAGAATCTATGAGCTTCGAAAATATCTATGAAATTTAAAAAAATTCTCATATGAATTCTTATGAGAATCTATGAGTCAAAGCTTTTAATGTTTTCCTATCATGATTTCCGTACTAGATTTTTAAAAGAATGAGTAAGATTTTTCAATTTATGAGACTTTGTGACTCGAATTCCGCCAACGATTATAAGATTGAATAAGTACTTTCACTTCTATAAGATTGTTACAGTTTATTCTAATGTATCTTCAATAAGAATTGATCAGGCGAATTCCGATGTTATAATACTTACAAAATCTCAATAAGATTATTTTTTTATACGAAATTTTTAGAATTTATAAGTTTTAATAAAAGTCATCCAAAGAGATAATATCTTATTGAATATCATAAAATATTTATCATATTTTATGAGAAAATATTTAACAAGTATTTCTTAGAAATTTTATGAGACTGAATCAGGAATCACATGGACAAATGCAGACCTTTTTCTCATAAAAATTTTATGAGAATAAGTAAGAAAATCTATAATCGAATTAACTTGTAAAAACTTAAAAAATTTAATTTTAATTTAAAAGCTATGTGATTCATGAGTTTTTGTAAGTTTTAATTATAAAGCTTTTACTTATAAAATATTATGGAGTACTTATGAGATTTTATAAATAATTTCCATTCACATAAAATATTAATTTTATCAGATTCATTCAAAAATAATTGCTTAACTTTATTTTTTTTTATAAGAATTTACACCAAAAATACTAATATAATCACTTTTTCTTGTACTTTGAATATTTTAACTGTTCGGAGATATGGAGAAGAAGAAAGTCACCGGTGCTAGGCAGCAGCAGCTGGAGTAGTTCGGTGCTCGCCACGAGATCGCGCCTACGATTTGTAGTGTCCCTGTTAAGACATTTATTTCAGAAGTGTTATATTCCAAATTTTAATACGATTTTGTTCGAGTACCCTTCTGTCATTTGACAGAGCAACAAGTACCTTTTTTGATTGTACTATAGTATATCCTATAATACATCATGACTTTAATATTTAATATTAATGATTACTTGAGTAATTTTTGATGAATAAATAAACTGACTCAATTTCATAGATTTTTCGGGAATATATTGTTGAGGATTTTCCGCGTAAATACTCATAAAAATATTCTTGAGTATACATAATAAAAACTTTTTGAATTCATGCTAAAAAATTTAATAATTTAGCATATAAACCTTAATCAATACTAAAGAAACTGTAACTTAATTAATTTCATAAATTTTTTCGTTACTATATGGAAAATTACTGTACTCACATTGATTAATCAGTATCAAATCTTATATGATTACTTCAGAAATCGTCTCATACAATCTTATTCATTTCCAAAATCTACGCAATTGTAAACTTTACATTTTTCGAAAACTTATAAATACTTATAATCACAAAATTACAGCTTCTGTTTCTTATAGATTCTGATCATTTAAATGAGAATTAAAAAAAAAAATTTTTTTTGATGCTCCACCTATGAGAAAATAATTTTATATGAATTTCTGAGATTTTTCGTGAACAAATACTGATCGTTTTCTCATAGCCAATTTTATTTATGAGATTTTATAAGACCTTTTCCACAGGGAAGATAGGTTGCAATAATTTTTCTGAATTTTCTTTCGAAAAGTACATTTAAAAACAAAAACTTTCAAAAAAAACGTCCCAATCAGTCGAATTTTGAAAAAGTTATAGCTATTTAAAATAAAAAAAGCCTTTTTTTTCAAAAATTTATAACTTTTTTTGGTTGGGTGAAAAAATTTGAAAAAATTGTGAGAAACGTTTTTGATGGAGTAGAAAAAGAGAAAAAATTTTCAGACAAATCCAAAGGGGTCGGGTTCAAAAGTGGTTGATTTGGCGTAGAATGCCCCATATATATCCTATGCGGAAGAGAAAAAATTGGAGCATAGGTGACTGGTATTGTAGCATCATTAAGTTAAAAAAGAATGATATTTAATAATTAATACTTAAATAACTTCTTCACATGTGCTTTGCATAAATATTGTTTCTGTTCCATATCAAATTTTTTTTTTTTCAACATTAAAACCAAAATACGATTAAGAATACTTTTTCACTATTAGTTCACATGAAAAAGGGACAAATAATCTAATATTAAAATATATCTTATGAATTATATGTGAACGTTATTTCGAAAAAGTTCACAAGGCTTCTGCTGAGGGCACCACTTTCAAAGGTTTAGATGTTTACTCCTTACCACGAAGGCTAGATAGAAGGAGGACGCTCGCTATTGGGTTTCCAACTGTTGTAGCGTACAGAAAATACCGTAAAGATTTTAGTTCGCTTTTGGCCACTAGATTGCAGCTAGATAGCGGAGGTCCCCTTTTGGCTACTATTGCGCATGACACGCATTAAGTAGTGTTTATCTTTATAAAGACAAGAATAATTTAGAAGGATTATTTTATGTAATTTTCAGTTATTTTAGGATTAAATTTTAATAAAAATGGTGAAGTGTTGTGCTGTTTTAAATTGTTTGAGTGGGAAAAAAAAAGAGCGAAAGAGAAATAATGACTCCAATCTTCGACAGACTTCTCTATTTAAAATTCCACAAGTAACCTACAAATAATATATTTTGTATTATTTAATTAATTTACTTATTAGAACTATAGTAACAATATTTAATTTGGAATAATTAGATATATTTATTATGGACAATGTCGCTATATTATATTTAATATAAAATTTCATACAGGATGCCGATAAATTGCGCAAATGGAGCTTAGCATTATGTCAAAATTTGACACCAGACAAATTTGTTTGCGAGTTACATTTTTCGGACGATGACATA
The DNA here is from genome assembly GCA_964016945.1 of Microplitis deprimator. Lineage (NCBI taxonomy): Eukaryota > Metazoa > Arthropoda > Insecta > Hymenoptera > Braconidae > Microplitis > Microplitis deprimator. The sequence continues at coordinate 10,500,938 of OZ024707.1, read as the reverse complement.
ATTAAAAAAGATATGCTACCAATATTTAATCAAGATACTTATATTTCAAATCGAAAAAAATATACTTTAAAGCCGAATGCCATTCCGAGAGTTGATAGAATTCCAAATGTCTATAAGCAGCGAATTTGCAAATAGATTCTGATAATGTACTTCCGGCCGCTAGAACTCTCGAAGTTGAAACTTCTAGTAGTACTCTAAATCTTAATGAAGTAAGTTGTTTCTTGAGTTATCAAAATAAATTTTTTTTTTCTTAGACTGAAGCGAATTATACATTTCTTTTATATTTTATTTAATAGCAGTCTAAAAGTACTCAACATGAAAATTTGAGTCTAGGAGAAACAAATTTTAACAGTGATAGATTATTTGAAACTTTGAAAACTAATATGTTGCCCCAAAAATGGAGCTGGGCTAATTATGTAACAGATAATCAAAAAATATTTTTGTTTTATGCTGATCCCAAATCTTTGTCATTAAAATTTCACGTTAAGATAGATGAAGCATTAAATATTGTGGTATAATATTTTAATATTTTTAATTTTTGTTTGTTGTGGATTAAAGTTTACTTTGAAGCATTTTATTTCTTATGTAGGTGACTAACTTGAAAACCAATAAGTCGACGACAGTAACATTTACTCTTTTAGATAAAGAAGATTTTTGGGATTTATTAAAAGAACTAGAAACTATTAATTTTTGTGATGGCACGGGATTCGATAGCAACAGGTACAATTTAAATATATAATTTTTGTTATTCAATAATAGTAATGAATATAGTGATAAAACAACTCTTCAACAGGTGTTCAGTAAGTTGTAAAAATTTATTGACAAATGAAAAACAACGATATTATCAGGGTATCACCCGATGTCAACCTTGCCGAACTCTTCGGCGTCAACTCCAAAACCGTGATAATAAAAGTACCCAAAATTTAAAAATGCAATGCGATAAGCTTAAACGTCAATTAATTTCCCAGAAAAGGAAGACTTTACGCTTACAGCGAAGGGTAGTAAGCTCTCATACGTAATTTATAAAGCAGCTAAATAGTTTTGTTTTATGTGTATTTTTTTAATTTTGCAGAATAATGAACTATCGAAATTGATTGATGATCAAAAACTTAAATGTGCTGCTGTTGAGGCTGAGACTCTAGAAAAGGTCATCGCTGATCTACCTGAAATCCAACAAAAAGCTGTTCGAGCCTGTTTCGATGCAGCTAAAGTAAAAAATTCCAAACAGAGGAGATACGATATTGAGTGGGTATACGAATGCCTGTTAATGCGCATAAAAAGTTCCGCGGTGTATGATCGTCTCAGAGAAATAGAAATTTTACCCCTCCCTTGTAAAGACACGCTAAATTCCTACATCAAAAAATTGGATAGCGCATTCGGTTTTCCTAATGCTATTTTTGATACACTCGGTTATAAAGCTTCACGTATGGAAGCACATTCCAAAAGGGGTATTATAATCAGAATTGTTATGAAGCTTCAGCTGCAACATTAACAACTTAATAGTATCTGTAGTTATTAACAATAAAATAAATAGTAGATTCAAACATTTAAAAATTCTTGATTCGCTTTATGAACTTGCTTCTTTTATACGTTATAATAATATTCATTAACTGCAATAGACAAAATATAAAATTTTGATATTTTTTTCTTTAGGTACACTTCTTATTGAAGAAGTAGCGTTGAGTGAAGGAGTCAAGTTAAACACAAGAACAATGAAACTAGATAGATTCGTTGATTTGGGAGATTATACGCCAGGAAAATTTTCAAACACAAGAGCAGATCATGCTCTCGTATTTATATATCAGCCATTTCAAGGTGATTGGGTACAAGTGGTTGGAAGTTTCCTCAGCAAAAGTTCTGTTACTAGTGAAATATTGTCTAAACTGATAATAGAATGTATATTATTAATTGAAAAAGCTGGGTTTCATGTGGATTGTGTTACGACCGATGCAGCCCAATGGAATCGGGGTGCATGGCAGTTATTTGGTATAGAAGATAGAAAATTTAGCTGTAAGCACCCTTATGATACTGAAAGACGACTATACTTTGCTTCTGATTTTTGCCACTTGCTGAAAAACTTCAGAAATGGAATAATTAAATTCCCTTCTTTCTGGGTAATATTGTTATTTGTTATTAACATTTATTTATGTATATGTAATAGCTGCGTAGTACTCATAAATAGTTCATTTTTTAGACTCCGGATGGTATTATCAAAATGCTTCATTGGGAAGCACTCTTGAAGCTTGAGGCATATGGTAAAATGAACTTGAAAATAGGTTTCAAATTATCACCTCATCATTTAAAGCCTGAAGGCTTTCAAAAAATGAATGTCTTGCTCGCTACGCAGGTGTTTTTCATGTTGTTATATACTGCAAATTATTTATTTATAAAATAATGAATGTTTGTAGCTTTTCTCTAAAAATTACAATGTTGAATGTATTTGTTTTCAGTTATTTTCACGTCAATTAAGAGTAGCTATGTCAATGTATAAAGATGAATGTTATGAGCTGCACGATTGTGAACCTACAATATCTTTCATGGAAAAAGTAGATAATGTAATCACAGCTATGAACTCTCGAACCCCAGAAAACGCTTTACGTCCAAACACTAACTGTTCAATGAGAAAGGTATTTCAATGAATATTAAAATAACATTTTGATTACATAATTTCAGTCTTTTGACATCAATATTCTACGGCTCAGCCAATAAAACGATACCGCAGTTAATTAAGTGTTAGTAAATTTAAAAAATTAATTTGTAAAAATCTAAAACCTGGATCCTATTACATCATTATGTCTAATACTTAATTTATTATCTATGTGCGATCACGCAATAAAATCTTATTTAAGCCAGAATTTGTTATTCTAATTTGCATTATTTGATATTTAAATATTTTCTATATCATTAACATAAAAAACTTGTAACTTTCTTTTTTTTTCGTAACACCGCTAAAATATTGCTTTTATTTGTAAACTATCATTTTATATTCTATTTAATTGCTTGGCTATTATTGATTTTGATCAATATCTCCGTGATTGGGAGAAAAAAGCTAAGAAGAAGATAACAAAACGAAAAGCTGAAAAAAAGAAGAAGGCTAATAAACCTGATGATTTCGATAATTTTGAGAATTTTGAGTTTCCAATCACAACCAGTACTTTAACTGGCTTTAAAGTAACTCTCGGAACTACTTTGGAATTACTTGAATTTTTACATGATAAGTGTAATTATGATTACCTCATGACGTCGTGATTGAATCAAGATGCTTTGGAAGTAAGATATACAAGTTCATTTATGAATTAATTACTATTATTATTGATATCGAAAATTGTAGTGTTTTATTTTTAACCGTTGTATATTTTAGAAATTCTTCGGAATTATGCGGTCAGCTTGTGGATGTAACGACTAACCGGATCCAATACTTTTTGGCCAAGTTTTCCGTCTTCTCTGCAGCTATTTTCTAGCAACACCACCGAGGGGTTCCAACGTCACCGGTGGGGAATTACTAAAATCACTGATGCACACTAAAGGATCATTAACTGCATCTAGTCAAAATAAAAAAATTTGGCTTGATAAAATTGATTCTATTGTTGAAGCAGGAATAGCAAACGAGAACCCAAGATTTTTTAATAATAATGATGATGAACGTTTACCTTTTGAGCATTGGGTCGATGAAACTAGTGATGAAAGTGATGAGAATGAAACTGCTGATGTCTGTGATTTTAATAAAAGAAATGTGAACTCTATTCAAAGTGAAAATAACTGTGATGATAATAATAACAATAATTTTAGTGATGTTGAAAATGATTACGTTCATTTAGATCATGATTATGGCATAACCATACTAGTGATCATGTCGTTTCATACATTGCAGGATTCATGGCCAGAAAAGTTTCTCGTTTTACGAAGTGTTTAGACTGTAAAGAAATGTTAGCTGCTTCATTTCCAACGGAACGTGACAAATTAATTGAAAAAATGAGCGATGGAAATTTAATTTATCCAAGTGAGGCTTTATTTTTATTCATAAGACAATTAGAAATTCAGGTATTAATAGTTGTTGGAACAAGAAATTTTACATCGGATACAATGTTTCAAATTCTTGAAAAAATTTCACAACTTGATGATTTACCAATTCTTGGATGTGAAAAACACCGCAAAGAATTTATGATAAAGATTATAAATAATTTTATTGTGATGAGAGGCCATTTTTTGACCGATTTTTTCAATCGTAATGTAAACAATCGTCAAATAATGACTAAACGTATGCGCAAATTTGCGAAAAAATAATATTTGTCCCTAACTCTGTACTTATATTTAATTAAACTTAATTGTTGCTCGCTTCGATGTTCGTATTAATAATTTTTATATAAATAATAATGAATATTTGTTTATATTTATAATAATAAATATTTTTCTATTTAAAGTTATTCGCATATTTTTTTTAGCACAAAAACCTCTATTTAAAAACTGAAGAAAGTGACCATTCTGGAAAATTACAAGTAAAATAATTAATTTACCATTTCTATTTCTAATAATTGATATTCTATTTAAGAAATCATTTTTAATTTTTTGCGTAAACAATGCTTATTTTAATTGTGATAACTTGAATTTGGTTTTTAAACATCGTTCATTACAGATTTTATTTGAATTTTAAATCTATGGGGACCTTTGCAACAGTAGCGCGCTCTGATGTCTGTATCCAATTTTCAGGCCGTGACATTACTATAGCGAACATCCTCCTTATATCTATCCTTCGTGCTCCTTACGATGAAATTTTACCTCTCTATCTCTTTTAAATATTTTTCTAAATAAAGGCTAACGTGAGAGACATCTTCAGGCCACTGGGCGAATAAGCGACGATGACCGTTTTTGTCTCGGATTCGAGCTACCAGAGCCATACGGGTTCCGTCTATTGTATATAGTCTCCATAACAAGGAGGATTCGATTATTCGTTTTCCGTACTTGACGAGAAGGATTCAAGTCATTTTCCATCGATAGCGATGCGGATTTTGTCTTTTCGGTTCCATGACGTATAGAAAAGTGGCGCTTATGCGTAAGCAATGATATCCGGTATGATGCGGCTGACTTCAATTGGGTAGAGTTTTATTTTTGGTAGGGTCGTATACCTGCCATAAGAATCTATCGGATTTTTTAAGCAGGGAATTCCATTTTATTATTATTATTTATTTTCAAATACTTTGAAATTTTTTTTAATCGCTAAATATTATTGAAATTTTGATTTATGGAGAGATTTAAAAAATACTCAATTTTTTTGAATACTTCTAAATACTTTTAAATTGCCAAGTAATAAATGGATTTTATTTTATAGCAAAATTAGAAACGATTTGAAATGATTAAAGTTTGTGAATACTTTTGAATAACTTTTAATGACTAAATAGTTGTGAAATTTTGATTCCTAGAGAGATTTAGAATGATTCAAAAGTACTTAATCTTTTTTAATACTTCCAAATAGTTTTTAATCACTAAAAAAATTTTTTTAATCGATTAAATACTTTTTAATTTTTATTGAGAATTCTGAAACATTAAAAAACATTAAAATTTTTTAAAATCTTTTCTAATCATTTTTCTTAATCATAGAATAAAAATTAAAAAATGCGTAGTTAGATAATCGAAAAATTAGTACGCGCATTTTTTTCAGTTTCATTATTTTAAATAACTAATATATTTATTTAAAATTTATAAACTTTATTCGTCTCCCAGTCTAACCAACATAATTATTTTAGGACCAGTTTTTCAAACCGGGTTTATTTTTATCCGCGTTTAAATTAATAATATACCTATAGATATACCAGCAATATTAATTCAAATCAGAGTTAAAAATAAACCCGGTTTGAAAAACTGGCCCTCAGCGTTATTATTTTATTGAAAACTCGCCAAGTTGCTTCGGAAAAGCTGATTGGTAGACCCATAATTTTTTCCTAGAAGGGGATCAGTGACAAATTTAACATTTAGATGGTTGACCCAACCCCTCCCTGAACCTCTCTAATCTAGTAACCTTGAAATACCAGTTACTCTCCGGTGTGTAAATGGAATTTGTGGCTAATTTCAGAATAGTCTGAATTTAATCTCCGTGTATATGCATACCCTGAGTGAGTCACCGTGTATTTTACCCAGTATGACGTAAAATTATTTCTTAGTATTTTATTTTCATGTTTTTAAAACCTTTTATAATTTTACAGAAACTCACCTAAATTACTGATATATATATACATACTTACAAATTTACTAAAAAAAAAAAAAAATGTAGTTTATATTATAATAAATAATGTTCGTAATTTATTATGGTAGAAAAATAACCATTTCCTGACGGTTGTTTTACATGACATTTCGTAAATTCAACACTGGACGTCAGCTCACTCGAATCAGTTTCAGTTCTTTGGATACCAACTGTTTATTGAAGTTTCCATGTATATTGAATGTATGAGCTATGCACTGTAAAGGCGTTGGCGATTTCATCAAGTGTGGTTACATTAACGTTATCATTTGTGATCAATTTAATGGTAGAAAATTACCGTAAATATTAATCATTATTTAATCGATTAATACTTTTTGTGATTATAAGCTTAGATCGTATTAGTTATCGATATTATATGTCTTATTTAAATTGGCAACAGTTTATACTCTTATGGTGTTTGCTATGTTCTACATGAAAAAAGTCATACTTTTGAATATTTTAGCAAACTAATTATATGCAAGTTTATTTAATATCATTAATAGAATTTTCTTCATTAAATCATTTATTTATTGACATATAAATTATAATTTGCTGTGGAATTAAACGAGTTTTTGAAATATTTAAACATTCAGCAAATTGTTTAGCAAATTTTACTCAGTACAACTAATTATTAAGCTATTTTAAATGTTTGCTGACTTTTTAAATTTAATTTAACGTATTAAACTTTTTATTTAATTTGCTACAATATTTTATTTACTACTTTCGAAATCAACTTTATTAAATAGAATTCGCTCAGAGTTTTAATTGATGTCTTTTATTTTTATTTTATTTGTGTATAATTTAACAAGTTTAGTACTGATTTGATTTAATACTGAAAGTACCAGATATCTGATAATTATATTGTTTTTTTTTTTTTTTTTAAATAAATTACTTGTGGTCAGAGAAAAAATTTTTACAAGTTTTTTCCCACAAGTATTTTGCTTTGTTTATTTAAAATGACGCTGAAGTTAGCCGACGTCTAATAATTTTTTTTTTTTTTTTTTTTTTTCAAAACGATAAATCATAAAAAAAATTGCACCTATAGTATTTTTTAATTTTCTACACTGAGAGGAAAAAAATATCATTCAAGTGATTTTTCTTATTTCTATACATACTCATAATAAATAATTTTTTTCTAAAATTAAATTGATAGTTCTTATTTTAAACAAACTATTGCTTCACTCGTAATAAATTTCTAGAAGCATCAATTACTTAAAGCAAGCAATTATTTCGAAAATTGAGTTGATAAATTCTCAAATTTATTACTATTAAAAACTGCAATAAAGCCATTATTTTATTAAAAAATAGAAAGGAATCGAAGAAAGATATATTTAAAAATTTGAAAAAAATTCTTGCACTAAGAAAAAAATTTGGTTTTATACCAAAATAAAATTTCTCATTGATATTGATAGAAATGTATAGTATATTAATTTTTTCGAGAGCTACTTCTATAAACTTTAAATATTTAAATTTTATTGTTTAGTTGTGTAAATTAGTATTTAAGATGACATTTTGATGATAACATTTTTGTTAGGGTACCAAATTATTCTGAACAACATTAGATAAAAAAAAGGCATGTTTAATAATATTTTTTTGACAAAATCAACTTTTTTTGTCAGTATTAAGCAAGTAAATATAGTCTATTTCCCATAGTACTAAACTTTGTGGCCAAAAATCGCCAAAGTCAAATTACAACATTAGAAAAAAATTATAACTTTTCGTCTTAGGTTTTTTTATTGGAAGATTCGTCAGATTTTTATCTTTTTTAGGCAATTTTTTATTTGAATTTGGCAATTTTTGGTCACAAAGTTTAGTACTAGATTAAAGGGAAGTAGACTAATAAAATACTTGAATAAAGTATTAATTTAACTTGATTGAATAAAATAAATGCTTGGCACTATTTAAGTAACTGAAATATTTAAATCTATCATTTTTTCTCGAAAATATACATTTTTTTCTCTCAGTGTAATTTTTAATGTCTAACATTTTCAGTATCATGTTTAAATTGCATTTATTAAAATCTTCATGAAGATTAAAAAAAAATATGAACAGTTGGAAGATGGCTGATCTAAATGGAGATAGTGGAAGAAGAGTAGGAAGGAGTGAGGCCAGGTTGATATTGAGTGTCCTCCACCAGCCTGCTCTTTTTTCCTTTCTTCAAAAATCTTTTTTTTTTATATTTCTAAAATTACTAATACTTGTTTTCACTTGAATCTTTAGTTCCATATCTCTATGTCAATTTAGATATTTATATTTTTTACTTTAACGAACATATACTTGCATATTTCATTCAAGAAATGATAAATGAGTAAACTGTCGAGTGAAAATAATTAATTACTCTAGACATTATAACTGTAATACAAAATAATAAGTGTCTATTGACTTATGAATTTTTATTAATAATCATTTTATTCAATTACATGGATCAATTATGTTTTTTTTTACAGATGGACCTAATTTTTTACACTTGTCATTAAACCATTGACTGCATTATCTTCGATCAAAAGATGCATATGATAAAGGTTAGAAAATTTTGTACTTAAATTTATCATATCCATTTATTATTATAAATATTTATTTAGGCAATAGCCTAGAAGTGGGGCTTCATATATTTTTCAGAGTTCCGTATGTTTAGATTTTAAATTTTTATAAATAAACTTTTTCCATGTGTTTATTTACACGGCGGATTAAATTTTCTGGCCTTAGTTTTGTCTTATAACATATGATATCTATTCAAATTTTATACCTAAAGGGTAAAAACCTAATCAAAGTATCATGAAATTTCACAAATTTTTCAAAGTAGATTTCTACATGTATAGTAATAATTTTTATATAAAGCCGTAAGATGGATGGTGGAGTTTCAAAGGTTGATCTAAGAGTTACAATAATTTTGAGCACTTGAGTATTTGAAAATTGGCATATTTCTGTTATTTTATTAATTTTACGGTGCACAACATCTCATTTTGTACTATCGCCGTCAATAATGTCAGTCCTTTTTTAAAAACACTGTGAAATAAACATGTCTATTTTAAACATCCACTGAGACACAAGTCATGAATAAATAATCGAAAAAAAAAAAAAATCTGTAATTAAAAAAGTAAATAATAAATTAATTATATAAAAAATAAAAATATAAATAAAAAAATCTATTATAAAATATGTCTATAAAAAAAAAAATATTAAAAAAAAAATCCCTATATTAAAATATAACTATAGATAAAATACAGGTATTTTTAATATTTATATAAAAAAATTTCTTATATTAAATTTCTGTATATAATAAATTATTAAAGAAAAAAATTAAAAGAAAATAAAAAATATAGTTCATATAAAAAGCGGTCTAAAAATTAATTTCCTAAAATAAAATACAATATATATAAAAATATATGAAAATAAATAAACGCATTATTATAAGTATACCAAATAAATTTTAGTATAATTAAATAAACGAATAATGAAATATTTGAATAATTCAAAATATAAACTAAAAAATAGACAGTTTAAAAAATAAGTGAACATATAAATATATTTATAAATATAAAACGCATCAATAAATTAAACAATAACAAAGAAACACTACAATTAAACATCTATTTAATAAATAGAGCAAAATAAACTTATAAATAATAAACATAACCAGAAAAAAAATCCATAATAATAAACATCTATGTTTAAAACATAACCATATAAAAAAAAAGCATGAAAATAAATCTATGTATAATAAATATAACGATTTTTAAATAAAAAATTAACAACACAAGTAAAAGAAATGCAACAAGAAATTAAGGGGGAAAAATCATAACACAGATGTCAGTAAATCATAATTACAAGGGAAATAAAATAAAAAATATTCACAGCAGTAAGTGGCACGTGGCTCTTCAGAGACGATAGCCAACCCTCGCGGACTTGGAATCACTGTAAAATCACAGTGAATTCACTTTCACCGTAATTTTACGGTGTATTTACGGTGATTTCATCGTAATACACCAATTTAATATAGTGGAAACCTAACCATGCAAACCTTCTCAATAAGACAATTTATAGATAAATTGAGAAAAATATAGATAGCCCGAACTGGGAATCGAACCCAGACCATGTCGGTATCGCGCCGAGTGCTCTACCAGTTGAGCTATCTGGCACTATCCTATATTCCGTTCAATTTAATCTATAACTTATTGAGCCACACCGTCCATCGTACGGTAATACACCAATTTAATATAGTGGAAACCTAAACATGCAAACCTTCTCAATACGTCTCTGGAGGGCCACGTGCCACTTACTGCTGTGAATATTTTTTATTTTATTTCCCTTGTAATTATGATTTACTGGCATCTGTTATTAAATTTTACTACAATATTGTAATTTTGACTATATTTTTTTCTCCATGTACAGTAAATTGGCAGTGAATTTTTGGTAAATTCATGGTAAATATACAGTAAATTAGCAGTGAATTCACAGTGAATGTACAGTGGATATCCTGTAAATTTCTTACGATTTTACTCGTAAACTTTGGAACTGAAAATAATAATAATAATAATAATAATAATAATAATAATAATAATAATAATAATAATAATAATAATTACGAAGCATGAATTACTTTATTATAATTTAGAATTATTTTGACATCTTATAAATTTTTTTTTAAAAAGGAAAGCTCCATATATACATACAGTCATTTAGACGTCACATGGGAAATGATATGAACAAATATGTTTGGGGCCACCTAACCTCGCGTTCTAATGAAAACTCGATTTTCGAATATCGAGGTAAAAAAAAGAAATTGTCACTATACCACTCTAAAGCTACGATTTGACGACTGTGGTGTCAAATCATCATAAAACTATAGTCAAATCACCATTAATTTACCAAGGAATCGTGGTGAAATCACCATTAATTTACTGTGAAATCACCATTAATTTACCATGGAATCATGGTGAAATCACCATTAATTTACTGTAGAATAATGGTGAAACCATTAATTTACTGTGAAATCATGATTGAATCACCATTAATTTACTCTAAGCTCGCAGTGGAATCACTACTAAATCACAATGACAAAATGGCACAAAATGACTGTGAATTCACGATGAAATCACCGTAAATACACCGTAAAATTACGGTGAAAGTGAATTCACTGTGATTTTACAGTGATTCCAAGTCCGCGAGGGTTGGCTATCGTCTCTGGAGGGCCACGTGCCACTTACTGCTGTGAATATTTTTTATTTTATTTCCCTTGTAATTATGATTTTTCCCCCTTAATTTCTTGTTGCTATCTATTTATTATACATAAATCTATTTATTATACATAGATTTATTTTCATGCTTTTTTTTTATATGGTTATGTTTTAAACATAGATGATTATTATTATGGATTTTTTTTTCTGGTTATGTTTATTATTTATAAGTTTATTTTGCTCTATTTATTAAATAGATGTTTAATTGTAGTGTTTCTTTGTTATTGTTTAATTTATTGATGCGTTTTATATTTATAAATATATTTATATGTTCACTTATTTTTTAAACTGTCTATTTTTTAGTTTATATTTTGAATTATTCGAATATTTCATTATTCGTTTATTTAATTATACTAAAATTTATTTGGTATACTTATAATAATGCGTTTATTTATTTTCATATATTTTTATATATATTGTATTTTATTTTAGGAAATTAATTTTTAGACCGCTTTTTATATGAACTATATTTTTTATTTTCTTTTAATTTTTTTCTTTAATAATTTATTATATACAGAAATTTAATATAAGAAATTTTTTTATATAAATATTAAAAATACCTGTATTTTATCTATAGTTATATTTTAATATAGGGATTTTTTTTTTAATATTTTTTTTTTTATAGACATATTTTATAATAGATTTTTTTATTTATATTTTTATTTTTTATATAATTAATTTATTATTTACTTTTTTAATTACAGATTTTTTTTTTTTTTTCGATTATTTATTCATGACTTGTGTCTCAGTGGATGTTTAAAATAGACATGTTTATTTCACAGTGTTTTTAAAAAAGGACTGACATTATTGACGGCGATAGTACATAGATGCAAGTAGTTTGGACGGTATTCACTTCCTTCTACTAATATAGTGCACAGTGAATTTCGCTATAAGGTTTTGGCTCAGTTTGTATTAGTATAAGGTGTAGTCCTAGGCAAGAGTATACGTTAGCATAACCTTGCTGACGAGTTCGTTAACGTACTTGGGACGAAACTACTACCTATTATGGCATATATACCTATTGCTTAAGTTTTGGTGGTTGACGTAAGTCAGTACATAGAAAAATAAAAAAATGATGACAAATAGTGTATGGTTTCACGAAACATAAAAATTTTAAAGATAATATTGAAATTGATCATACTTAATTCTTTATGTCTAAATTTATAAATGATTGATGTTTAAGAATGATCTAATTCAGCGAAAGTATATTCAATTCGCCGACACATACTTGATGGAAGACCTTGATTCAATATGTACGAAATTGGTTTTTTGCTTGGCATTAACAGGTGTAGCCCCTCTTCTAGACAATTACCTTTATTTATTTATTTATTTATTGCATCCTGGTTCTTAGGTAGACCCTTTCATAACCATCAAACGATACAAATGCTTAAGCTCTAATTGATGCATACATCCAATAGTTATTTTGAAATACATATAAAGATAGAAGAATTATAAATATATAAATTGATTTGAACGTTTTTGTGAAACAGATCAACTATTGTTTCTTTAATTTAATTCACTATGTTTTATGCTGATAAAATATACACAATATAATATACATTATGTTAAACATTTCTATCAGATTGATTCTTAATCTTAATATTAATAATAAAAAAATAATAGCAATAGCATTCATGAATATCCTGTGTTCCTTTCTACAATTATAATATCTAATACTCAATATCTAAGCTCATAAATTTACATTATAAGTATCAATTACAATACATAATCATTCATTAATCTGATGCTTAAGAAAATAATCGAAACACGCTTTTCTAAACTCAATAAATCTCGACATATTTGTACACACTGATTAAGAAATCTAATTTGAAATGATTTGAGATTACGTAACTCTTAATCATTTTAAATCATTCCAAATTGACTAAATTATTTTGCTTTCAAGCATAAATTTTAGAATAAATCATTTTAAATTATATTGAATTTAAAAATAACGAAATATTATTTCATGATTTAGAATGATTTGAAATAATTTGAACGCTCGAATCATTTCAAATTAAATTAAATTAGAAAATAATATCGCAATTTCTGGTTCCTCGACAATTTAAAATTATTCGAAATAATTTGAACGCTCGAATCATTTAAAATTGAAATGAATTAAGAAATATCATCGCAATTTCTAGTTCCTCGGTTGATTTTACACTATTTAAAATAATTCAAACTCTTAAATCATTTTAAATTAAAATGAATTAAGATATAATTATCGACATTTCTGGTTCCACGGCTTATCGAAAATTATTTAAAATAATTCAAACTCCCGAATCATTTTAAATTGAATTGAATTAAAAAATAATATGGCAATTTCTGGACCCTCGGGTGATTTAAAATTATTTGAAATGATTTGAACTCTTGAGTTATTTTAAATTAAATTGAATAAGGAAATAGTATCGGTTTCTGGTTCTACCAGTGGATTTAAAACGATTCGAATGAATTTGTCGGATCGAATGTTACTTAACCTTTTTGAATTGTAAAATAATAAGTGAATTTCTATCATCTTTGAAGGACTCGGAATGATTCAAACGGATTTGACTAGAAAAAAATTATTTGGCTTGAAACTTATCTTAAGCCAAGAAACTTTTGAGGATATGGAACGGAAATCGAGATTTCCCTTAGGGAAGTAAAAAATTCATTGGGTTTCAAATCTTGACCAAAGAAAAAATACTTTTGACTCAATAAATCTTTAAAGATTGATTCAACAGTAGAATTGGTTAGTTATAAATAATTTTAATTCCTTGATTTAATAAATGTTGTTTCTCACTGTAATATATTTATTACTCTAATCAAAAAATCCAAATTTTCATTAAAAGAAAGTAATATTATAGAATGAAGTAATGCGATCGTTTGAATCAATAAAATGTTTTAACTTTAAATCCAATACAAATCTCAAACCAAAATAAATGCGGTTTGAGTCAAGTAAGTTTTGACTTGGATTCGCGCAGAGGTTCTCCACTTTTTTTTCACTACACTATCTTTGTCGCTCCTACATAATAAATGGAAATTTTGTCCACGTAATAACGTTAAGTAGATAAAAATTAAAAAAAAAATAATAATTATTATTATTTCATAAATTTTATTACAATTATTTGTAAGTTTAGCGAATATTTGGGCACATATGCATTTTATTTATTTTTAATTAAGATATTTTAGGAATATCCGAGTGGAATTTTATCTGTTTTTTCTTCTTATTTATTAATTAATTTAATTAATTTAATAAAGTTTAAAATTGACATTTTTCAAGATTATTAAAAAAAAGAAACAATTGTATAACTTTTTTTAAAAAACTGCATTAATTGAATTTAAAACTTTTACAGAAAATAAAGAGAACATCATATTATCAAAATTTCAATAATAAATAGATATAATTTATTATAATTTAAAATAAAATATTCTTTAATTAAGAAAACTGTATGTTCTAAATGAAGGCAAAACTTTTTTTAATATAAATATGGAATCCATTTAAACTTTTAGTATATTAAATAAAATAATTTTTTTTAAGCTTAGTCTTAAGCATATATAGCACTGGATAGCTTTAAGTAAAAGAATAAATTTCTATTTCCAATTGCATGTGGTGGCCGAGTGGTCTAAAGCACTCGACTTGAACTGTTTCATCAGATCTCTCTTCAATCGAAGGGTCGGCAGTTCGAGTCCTATCACATGTCGGAAAAAATAAAGATTTCTTCCTTACCAAAGTTGAAAAATAATATATAACTCCCAGTGGTTAATGAGTTGGTACTAGTAGTTAAATTATTTTTTTAAACAAAGAAATATACGATATTATTTTCTTATTTTAATAATTCAAAATGACTCAAATCATTTCAAATAATTATATAAATCCTAAAATAACATTTTACTTTTTCATGATTCGGTATGATTAAAAATTATTTATTTTAAAATGACGCTTGAAAGCACTATGATTTAACGATTTGGGAAGATTTGAAATTATTGAGATATTTATGATTTTGAATAATTTCAAATTATAATTTTAGGATTTAAAATAATTCGGAGTTGAAAATATTAGATTATTTTGAATAATTTTTAATTCTAATTTTATGATTTTAAATAATTCGATGTTGAGAATTTCAAATTGTTTTGAATTATTTCAAATTATAATTTTATGATATGATACAATATGAAATAATTAAAATTTTTCAAATCATTTCAAATTAGATTTCTCAATCAGGGCAGCTCAGTGGCAAAAGATTTCATACTCTAATCACTGTAAAACTTAAAAATTTGTCATATTTAACAAGACGACTATTCGTTAGCAGAAAGTAGTCACCGCGAACATCACCTCGGCGAAACCACCATGATATAGTAATTTTTTCTAAAAAATCAATGGATACTAATTATATTAGAGCGATTTTTCATAATTATTAAACACTTTCTGAAATAACCCATGTTCACGGAGAAATTATTTTTGTTTGAAACGTTATGTTGTCATAGCAAAGCCGGTCCATGTTGGCTACCTGACGGAAATTGAAATAAACACATGCAAAAATTACTATGACCACAGTAAAATTTACGATGGTTACAGTAATTTGTGGTATAATCGTTGTCTATTTTACTATGGCCATAGTAATTTTTTCATGTGTTTATTTCAATTTCTGTAGGTGGCCAACATGGTCCGACTTTACTATGACACCATAGCATTTCAGACGAGAATGATTTCTCCATGTACTCTTATTTATTTTTAATTTTATTGAACTTATATTCAGATATTTTTATTATTAGTAAATCATTAGACTCCAAAAAAAATCGATATTTTTTTTTCTTTCGGCTGTTGTAAAAAAAGTTTCTATATATCGAAAAAAAAATCCTGTTGAAAGGACGATATTTTATTTCAATTTTAAAAAGTGGCGCTCGCTTTTTGAATTTTCCTATGCTAATAGCATGGGAATTTTATTTTTTTTATAAAAAATCCTATAACTTCATTTGACGGTATTTACACCAAAGCTGCTGCTCTCACGGAAAGTATCAAATAAAGACTTCGTACCGAATTTCATTTATTCCAAAAAAGTTACAAAAACATCGATATAAATTTTGTACTTAATGAATAATTAATATGTTTAATAAATACTTTTTTATGGAAGTTATTATTTTCTGTTTGTATGACATAAAGGCAATAATTTTTTTACTAAATTTACTTTGAATAAAACTCAGCAACGATCAAAATTATCATTTTAACAAATTTCTTGTACCATTATAATACTTTTTATCTATTTTCAAATCGATTTATGTAAAGATTGTGTTAAAAATATGACCATAACCATACAATTGATTTTTGAAAAGTTATCAATTTTAAATACCTGTAACTTTAGAACCGTACAGCTTATGAGCTTATGAACAATTTTATAGAACATAAAATTTCTTACAAAAATGTCTATGATTCAAATTTTTTTCTCAACGTCAAATGAAGTTATAGGATTTTCTATAGAAAAAATAAAATTCCCATGCTATTAGCATGGTAACATTCCAAAAGCGAGCGCCACCTTTCGAAATTGAAATAAAAAATCGTCCTTTTAACAGGTTTTTTTTTTTTTTCGATTTATAGAAACCATTTTCACAGCAGCCGAAAGAAAAAAAAATATCGATTTTTTTTGGAGCACCCTAGTAATCATACATCTATAGCCCTGTGGAAAAATCCTGATAGATCCAAATAAAATACGATGTTTAATTGGAAGTTATGATAAACTATTGTGTTTTTGAAACAGCAATTCCGGAAACTTACAGATGAACGAAAAAAATCATAGACTTATCGGATTCAATCTGGTACAGGAACGACGAATTGGAGTGTATCAGTATTTCCAATTAACAATGATCCAGAATTGCGATACTAAAGTTTACCGATAGAGTTAATGAGGTTGTATCAGTAAATTACACATATTTGTTGTATACTTTTCTATGGGATTTTGATGAGAAAAATGGATAAAAAAGCAAAATAAAGTACTGAGAGTTTCGACTTATTGTTTTGATTGGGAGATAACTGATAAGTTCATAAGGTTTTTTATGAAAATTTATGAGAAATATGCACTATGTACTGTTCAGTATTTTTCCATTCTGACATATCAAACTCTATCGGATAATTCGAATCAGAAGACGATCAGATTGTATGAGGTCGATCGAAATACAGATTGTTCTTTCGCGTGCTGTTTAAAAACAGATATTGCAGATAAAGTTAATCGTTTTTTAATATATATATATATATATATTTCATTAAATAAAAAATAACGCATCTTATAAGAATCTATAAGAACGTATTAGCAATATCAGGTTAGTCTTTTAATGTACTATTTTATTTTAATATTACATTAGAGTTTTTTAGGCATTGATAGCAGCAAACGATCAGATTGAAAGAGCTTTCCATTGTATCCAAATACAATATTTATATCTACGTACTGTTTATAAACAGTAATTACGGATTATATTGATCTTTTTTTAATGTTTATTTATATGTATTTTCCTAAACCAAAAATAATACGGCTTATAAAAATCTATGAGAAAATATCAGCAATATCTGTATAGCATTTTAATGCATTATTCCATTTCAGTATTACAGTAAAGTTTATCAGGTAATCCAAATAAGAGAACGATCAAATCATATGCGGTTGATCCTAATACATTTTCTTCAGTAACATACTGTGTGAAAACAGTATTTGCGAATATATTTTATCTTTTGTATAGTTATTTAATGTATTTCACGAAATAAAATATTAATATATGATAAGAATCTATAAGCATATATTATCAATGTTATAAAAGTCTTTAAATGTACTATTTCATCTTGACGTTGCATCTAAATTTACCAGATATTCCAAATTATAAAATGATCAGATGGTATGGTGTTGATCACAATACATCTTCTTCATTCACGTACTACTCAGAAACAATAATTGAGAATAAATTTGATCTTTTTTTAACAATTACTTATATGTACCATACTAAAACCAAAAAACTAAAACTTTAAAGTCTATAATAATTTATTTATTTATTATTAGTATCTTTAGTTAACAGTTATCAACATCATTAGCAGTAAAATTTATTAGCAATAATTGTACTCTGTTATGTTACTTAACTATATTTATTATTTAAAAAATTAAGAATAGATAAAAAAAAAGTTTAGTTATTGCCGTGTTTATTGCTACTAGTTTCACTTTCAGAATTCGTACTTTCTTCACCAGAACTGCTACTAGCACTGCTACTGTTACTGGAGCTAGAAACTTCTATCCGTTTCGTGCCTTTTCCCTTTTTCGTTGATCCATTAGCCTCTTTCACTATTTTATCAGGCTTTTCCTCAGTTTCTGTAACATACGAATATTGATGTACTGAAAATAAACTTTGAGGCAAGAAAATGTTTAAATGTAATTTTCATCTAGAAAACTAGGTTTAAACATTTTATATGACTTTTCATTTAATTGTCGATTCTCCTGATTAAGAAAAATTATTTGAAATGATTCAAACAAATTTGAAATGAGTTAAAACAATTCGAGTCGACTAATTTATAGATATACATTTAGCATGGATTAAATCATTTTTATTAATCATGGGGAATATCAATATACGAATAACATAGATAAATTTAAATAATTCTCACTTTTGGGTAGTATTTTTTTCGGTCGTTCTAAGTCTGAAATTTAATATATTTCAGGAAGCAAAAAATAAACCGTAATTTTACGCATGCAAATAAAGTCCAATTAATACAGAAATATTTAGAACAAACAACTGGGGAAAAATGAAATTTTGTATTGTTCCTTTTAAATTTTAAAGGAATCAAAAATTGAAGGAAATAAAAGACTTTTTCTAATATTTTATACTGCTTATAGTCACAGATTGTTTAAATAAATGAAAAAAATTGAAAAATTAAAACTCCTCTAAAACTTTGTTACAGATCTAAAAAGTTTTTTCATTTTCAAAATAAATAGACAATATTAAAACTAACTTAAATTATTTCTGCAGATTTTATAGACATCTTTTCAGAATACATTAAAATTAAAATTGATAATTGATTGTTAGCAGACAATAATATAATGAAAAGAAAAACAAACCCACCCAAGCATATAGCTAACAATTTTTCAATGGAATCTAGGAGATTCTATTTATGAAACTGGAGATTCCGATAAATTCCCATCAATCACGACACTTGTTCAAACCAATTTATCATTTCAATTATAAACTCTCTTATTATCTTTTTAATCAATAATTCAATTAGCTCAATCGTAAGTGAAACAAACAATTTAAAAAATCTCTTAAATATCGATACACATTAAAAAATCACTTAGTAATTTTTTATAATGTAAACTGAAATTAAAAATTGGTTTGCAATGTTTAAAGTAAATACTGCAGTGCCTACTGTTTTAAAAACACTGACAAAGTTAAACAATAATTATAAGAAAGTTAAAAATTTCTTATTAATTTACGAAGTTTTTGATTATCAAAGAATGATTATTCTTACAAATTATCAATTATCATATTCAGTTTTTCGAATGACTAAAATTAAAAACAGAAGTTTCCGAAACTAATTAACTTTTTTTATCTTATTTCTTGTAAAATCAATAATTAGGATTAAACAATCAGTACTTACATAGTCTGGTGTAGATGTATTATGGTGGGTTATATTAGGAGAACACAAAACGCACATACATTACTTACATTTGTGTCGATATAGCACGATGAACGGCCAAGAAACAACTGACAAGACAGCGTGACTACCGGCCTAACTTCGGTCGGCTCTAGTTATGTACAGTCGAGTCGCGTTATAAGTCCGCTTAGTGTCTCTCTCATATTAACGTGAGTCTGGTTAAAAGAAAAAGATACTAGCCGGACTTATAACGCGATTCGACTGTATTTACATTGTGTCTGACAAATTCTTTACCCCTACCACCAGCATTGTCTACTACACACAATTTCCAATACAATACATTAACATATATCATACACTATTACAGAATATTTTCCATGAATTATTTTTCAGTATGCAAATACTCAATTTCCTGGTACTTGCCCTGTTTGTGAACGAATACTTTTAAAGATATAATTAAAGTTTTATAATATTAAGAAACCACCAAAATTACATAATTGTTATACTTAAAAGTTGAGAAATAAAATGCTATTTTCTCAGAATAAATTCGAATGACGATTATTAATCTAAGTTATTATCATTTTTTCCAAAATATAAATCAAAACACAAAATTTATTTATGATATCTAGTAACTTAAAAACAAAACGATTTTTTTTTTCAAACAATTTTAGAGTATATCTAATTATTTATTATAGTTATAAGTTATAACACCTAACATACAAAAAAATAATTAAAATTATAGAGAATGTTGATAACTACTTTAATGGGATTTATTGGATTTTACGATCAAAATAGTAAGTCCGTATACGATCCTTTCAAGCACGAAAATTGGTGATTGTGCTAATAAGGCTTCTTGGATTTTACAGGTAAAACTATCCTGGTTAAGAGCCCAATTGGGATCCAATTAAGTTAAATCGGAATGAATCGAGTTCAATCGGAAAAAGTGCATAAAAATAAAAATATTATTTTCCGATTGAAACCGATTGATTCCCACTAAAATTTGTAATTGGAATGAATTGGTTCCAATCGGTAAATAATATTTTTATTTCGTTAGTTTTTTCCGATTGGAACCGATCCATTTCGATTAAAAATTTTGAACGAGAATCGATTGGTTTTACTCAGAAAATATTATATTTAACGAAAATTTCCGATCAAATCCTATTGGTGAATCGGATTTCTCAACCATGGTGTAAATCCCTATACGATCTACTTAATGATAAGATTTGTAACTTTTTTAATTCAATTTTAATTAGAATTAAAAAAAAAATCTATTTCTATACTTCAATCAGAAAAACTATTGAAATTTTCAGCTCAATTGTAGGGAAATAAAACAAAAAAAAGTTTTTTTAACTGGTGATGCACATTAAAACAAATTCATATCAATTTTCCGTGATAATAGTGTAAATAAGTCAGAAATTATTAGAAAAGTTTCAAACGAAAGAAATTGATTCTTACTACATAGAAAATTTTCTTACCAACTTATGAATAATATTGAAATAATGTGTTTATTATAACTATTACAAAAAACCAAAAAAAAAAAAAGAAACCTGCAATTGCTTATAGATACAATTACAATTCATTTAATGAAATGTCAGATTCAGTTATTGGAATCTAATGTGTTTTTGAAACAGTATTTTCTTATAAAGATCCACAAAATAATCACATTTATGTATTGTAAATACATTATTATAAACGATAAAGATAGAAAAATTAGATGAGCAATTACTGTTAGCTTCAGATAGGGAAATTGAGTAGATCATCCAGTGTAATATTGACACATTTATTAGCAGAATATCCTGATACATATATGTCTTGTACAACCTAAATGTATGTACAGATAAAAAAATATAGCTTCTAGTAACTGCGTATACTTATAAGATCACTATTTTGATCTGGCTGTATTTAATCCAATAAATAATCTACCTGGGAATTCGAGTAAAATCCAATCAATGAAAAAAAATAAAAGAATCCTCTAGATTACCATATGGAAAACCCGTATAGAATTCAATTTTCGGAATTAACAGATAAGTTACGATAGAATTTCTATCTGAGCATTTTTCGATCCAGATAGACCTATCAGGATTCTTATTGGAATTTAACATTTTCTATCAGATTTTTTCCACAGGGAGGGGTCTCATCTATATTTAGCTCTAAAAAAAATTCACTGTTTTGTATCTTTTAAATCAAACACTTGGATTATATTTTTTGACATTCTTCGTTGACGTATTTTACTTATACAAAAAGAAAAAAATAATTAAAAATTATTTGGTTCGAAAGTCGGTGCAGCTCTACGCTTTTATGATTACAAGGGCCGGAATGTGGTGCTCTAAATATATGGTAAAATATATGAAACACCGTGCAAAATATATAGTAAACAAATAAATCTATATATATAGTAAACAAATAAATCTATTGTTGACTTTGAGGGCAGTCTTGGACAGTGTCCCCCGCTTTTTTAATATACAAAATGATCATGAACTGTCAACCATATTAAAATTTAATTGATGAATTTAGAAAAAAATATGAAGTACTAGTTGAAAATATACCAACTCAGTTAAAATTTCGTTATGATAGATTTGAAATAAATTACTTACGGTTGTCATCAGGTAAGAGTAAAATAGAACTTAGTAAATAAATTTCATCAAAATTTTCATGTCATGATGATAATTCAAACTGTCATGTTTTGTTGGCTAAAATTTACTTACCAAATTTTGTTTTATTTCTAATTAATAACAACTGTAAATTATTATTATTATTATTTTTTTCTCCAAATTTATATCCTATGGAAATTTTAACCAAGTTGGCATATCTTCAACTAGTACTTCATTTTATTTCTAAATTGATCAATTAAATTTTATTACGGTTTTAATACTTCAAAATCGTCGGATATATTAAAAAAGTGAACGGTATCACCTAAAAATACCATTAATTATACGCTAAATATGTTAGCAGAATATTAGTGAATAATTTTCGAAATCATTCCCAGATTAAATTTAGTTTTGTTAAAATTAATAAAATAAAATAAAAATGAGTTATTTTTTTGGCAAATACACTTATAAAAAAATATTATTGATTACTCAATACTTTATTATAATATAGATATTTTTTCCATCTAGACGGATAGTGACAGATTGAATAAAAAAATTCCATCAGGCATGTCAAATAATCAGCTGGTCGATTCATGTCTGTAAGTACTTATTATATATTTAACTAAATTCCTCATTTGTTTTTATTTATATCCCCGATTAAAAACTCCGATTGTATCCTAATGACACTTAATCAGATTTAAATCGGAATGCATAAAATATTATTTTCTATTTGAATTCAATTTAATTCGATTAAAATATTTTAATCGGAAAATTTTATATATTTTTTCTTTTTCTATTATTTAGCGATTGAAACTTTTCAACCAGATTAAATCAGAGTTTTTAATCAGGGATTTAGTAATGGGGGTGGATCTTGATAACATTTTCTTAATAAATAAATACAATTTCTCCTGGAAGAAATCATAATAACATTTGGCTATTGATTTTTCTTCTCTTTTTTATGCGCTATGTACATTGATTATTTAAAAAAAAATAGTTTTTCACAAAAACTTATTCTATGAAACGATAAGTTTTTTCAAGTCTCATGAAAATTTGTTGTTTTAACATATTTTTCACAATATCAGCATCGAAGCTTCGAGTTTCAATGTCTTTACAGCCAGTTGAAAACGAGCTAATTTCAGTTTAAAGCCGCGAATAAATTTTAGCAAACGCGTAAACTATGAATGCCTTAAGACAGCGTGCCGAAACAAACTTGTTCTCTTGGAAAGAAACAAATATTGTTTCTGTCCGCCGACTGAAGGCATTTGCAATTTAAACTCTGATCCTTGTTATTTATTTAATAACAATTTCAGATCATTAATTTCATTTACGTGAATGACAGTTCTGACTTTGTGATTAAGTTTTATAAAAACTAGTGTAAATAATACATAGTACTTATAGTTTCTGCTTAATTATAAATTGCGAATCACAATTTACGCTTACACTAATAGTTGATAACATAATTGGTCTTAAATTATCTTGTTCGTGACTGGCTGCTGACTTTGAAACTTAAGGTTCCAATACAGGTAATCATGAAAAATCTAGTGTGTGACAGGATGAAACACAATTTCAGACTGTGAGTGATGTCAGCCTTTGTCTACGGCTCAGGCAGAACTTTACCCTGGTCTGACGTTGTTTTATCCCTTACAACACAATAAACTATTCAAAACCTTCTCCGAAAATCAGCTCGATAAAAAATTTTTAAGAGATCGCTCACGAATTTCGAAAATTACAAAAATGATTTAAATTTTGATTGAAAATCACACCCAATAAAATAAAGAATAAAAATTAGTTTCTTATAGTATTACAGAGCTTCGAATAAAAGAACTGGAGAAATTTGATAAAATTGTGTATGAATTATAGTTTCAAATAAGAATTTTATTAAATATAATTTTGAGTAATAAATTTAACAGTTTAAAATGTGCTTGTAATTAAACGTTTGGTAATCTCCTGAAATACTTGTTTGAAATTTTAATTTTATTTTCTGTGTAATCTACATAGAAAAAAAGGATTTTTTGGCTTAAGAAAATTTTTTCTCATACCCCGAGAAAATTCTTGTTTTCAATTCATAATGCAAAAAATTTCTTAGGGCAAGTAAAAATTTTTGGCACCAAGAAATCCTTTTTTTGTGCAGAACTAAAAAAAATTAATACTTTGGAAAATTTGACTGGATAGGTTATTTACAATTATGTGTGTGTATGACTCTAAAAATAGTACGATGCTTAAAATTTTATCATAGGCTAGTAAATCGAAGAATAGAGCAGAGACAAGAGCACAACATAACGCGTATCGAAATAAAACAGAGGTGACTAAGTTTACTAATACTAATACTGGTTTGCATGAATAGATGTACGCATTGTTTCATTACTCTAATTTCTCTTTATTTAAAATAATTTAAATAAAAATTTCGATGACTATAAAATAAAAAACATTTTTGTTTTGATGTCAAAAAAGAAATTATTTTATGTAAAAAGCAATTGAATATTAATTTAATAATTATATGTATTTCATTAAATTTAGTGGCCCAAATGAAACAGATTATCATGCCAGTAATGGTCAACCGGAAACGCATTCCGTGCACTCTTCTCAATTGTCTGTACAAGATGATCCTTTGGGCGTGAGGGCACATAATCAACAAACATCTCAACATGTATGAACTATTAAATCATATCTAACGGCTTATCCATTTTTAGATTTAAATTGATCCTTGATTAAAAACTCCGATTAAATCCAATTGAATCTGATTGAATCTCAAACGGATTTCTATCAGATTCAATAGGAAATAAACATTCAATCAGAATTGCTTAGGAATGTTTCAAGTATCCGATTAACTTTCAATCGGATTCATTCAAAACCTTCCAATGAGAATTTCCAATCGGATTTCCATCGGAGTTTTTAATCAAGGGAATTTCAATTGAACTTAATCGGAAAAAAATATTTATTATTTTCTGATTAAATTCGATTGAATTGGCTTTAGTCGGAAAATAATAAATTTATTTTTCGATTATGTTCCGATTAAATCTGACTGAAAGTTTTTAATCAGATTCAATAAAAAATTAAGTTTTTTTTTTCGATTAATTTTCCGATTTCCGATTAACTTTCAATCTGATTCATTCGAAACTTTTCTATTAAATCCGATTAGAATTTTCTAATCTGATCCAATCGATGTTTTCGATTAGGGATTGTAAATAATTATTCGTTTAATCTTTCAGATGACGTCTGTTACAAAAGTTATTCGTGAAGTATCACACGTAGCATCAGAAGCAGGAGGAGTTAATTATATTCCTGTACCACTAATGTCGCAAGATTATTCTCATGGGAATCCCTGTTATGCCGCTGATCCATACATGGTCAATTTTGATCATTATGATTCTTACGTAGGATATAATGCTCAGTCAGATTATCCATCACATAGTGCATATGCATCGGATTCACGTTCACCCCATAGCCCACATAGTCCATCAGAACATAGTCGTACAACACCACCACATGGTAGCTATCAAATATATATATGGATCATTCTACAAAAATAGTACATTACCTGCCTAGGGAGGAAAGTAGGACATTTCAACCCGCGCGATATTGTCAATAATAAGTCGACAAAAGCGAAGGTTGAAAATGTCCTACTATCCTCCCGTGGCGCGTATACTATTTTTCATCATACCAAGACCGAAAATTCGATAATAATTCTACAAAATAAATAAAGGCAAATGAGGTTAAAACAAATATGTAAATAAACATAACGTTCAATTTTTTTTTTATATAACATATGCACTGAAGTAAATCTCAAATTAATATTGAGATTTAGGGATAGAGTCTCGATGGGGTCCAGAGGCGAAGCACTTCCCCAGTCCAAAAAAAACTATTTTTTTTATTTTTTAAAATAAATTTGAAAAAAAACAAAGATCAACCCTCCAGACAAAACAAAACAAGTTAATAATTTTAAATAGTAATGTGAACATTTTAAACAATTTACATAATTGTACTTCAAATAATAATACTTATTAGTAAGAAGAATAGGATTTATATTGAACGTTTGAAACATTGAATATTATAATAGATACAATAATTAGTAGAACTTAATTATCAAAACAGTAAATGAAATTGAACTTAATGCAATCAAATAGTAGAGACCTAATTAATAATATATAATTAAAAAATGATCTGTTTTAAATTTCTTTGTCTTCATAATAATGAAAATGGAATTCAAATTTACCATTTTCAAATTTGATATTTGCATTTTCCGGAACACTTTTTAAAATTTTTTGGATGTCATCGTTCTTAAGAGAAATTTTTTTCCTCCACTTCGCATCAAGCAGTCCACTATTGGGAGAGTGAGTATTCGGTCGGACAGGTTTTGAAGAGGATTTTGAGTGTTTTTTTTTTCTCGACTGGAACTGAGATATCATCAATGAAATAGTCCATTACCAAAGCATGATCCATTTCAAGTGGTGATGCTTTATCTTTTGATGATGCTCTGGATGTATAATTTAAGACTGTTGAATTTATTGGGTGATGGTTTCCACTATATTAAATTGGTGTATTACCGTACGATGGACGGTGTGGCTCAATAAGTTATAGATTAAATTGAACGGAATATAGTATAGTGCCGGATAGCTCAACTGGTAGAGCACTCGGCGCGATACCGACATGGTCTGGGTTCGATTCCCAGTTCGGGCTATCTATATTTTTCTCAATTTATCTATAAATTGTCTTATTGAGAAGGTTTGCATGTTTAGGTTTCCACTTATTAAATTGGTAGATAAATTGGCATTAAACAGAGTAGATGATGATGTTGTTGTTGTTGTTGTTGTTGTTGTTGTGTAAGCTGTCGTTGTTGACGTAATGTTATTTGTAATGGATGATGCAATTGTCTTTGGAGTATCAGCTGTTAATGTCGACGTAATTGTATTTGTAACAGTTGATGATGTTATTGGTGTTGAATACATCTTAGGAGTTTCTATCATTGGATGAATTGTCAATTGCAAGTTTGGTGCTGTTTGAATTGTCGAAGTTAATGTATGAGTCACTGTAGCCGAAGATTGATTAATATTCATGATTTGATCATAAATTTTTTTTTTGTTCCGGATCGAATTTTCAATATATCCACTGGCTACCGCATCTGATCTCCAACCTCCGTGTTGCTTGATTGTCGTCATTGAAGCTCCAGAATCACCCAACAACGTTGTTGACGTACGCTGAAAAATGTGACCGGTAAATTTGTCGGGTTCGGGTAAATTCAAATATGAAGCAATTTCTTTAGGGACTTGTCCGAATGTATTTTTGCCGATGACTTGACGTACACACTGACCCTTCTGAAGCTGTAAAAAAATTTTACTGCGGTATTCCGGGCCAATTACAAAAGTGCGAGGATAGTCTGTTTTTGTCTTCAGAATGGTAACAATCAGCTGACTGCCGGTATCTTCGATGTCTTGTACTCGTAAGTCAGGAAATTCTCCACCTCATTGCTCCAGCAATACCGAAAATTGCAACAACCTGGAATAAAGTTTTTATAAATACATGTAAATAAACCTATCTTATTATAAATAAATAAATATGCACATAAATGACAATTTCAGGAACAAATATTTGTATATAATAATTGTTACTTACTTTTTCAATTAAATAACCATCATCCGGTGCCTCATCGATGAACTTCTTAATGTCATTCCATGAGAATACTTTGGCCTTCTTCTGACGATGACCTTTAGCATTATTCTTAATTAGTGTCTTTAATCTATTGTAATTTTTAATCTCGATGCTATGATTATCATATGATATTAATACTAATCATGGTTCTCAGCATCGACCAGCGGCTCCAAATTGTCGGGGGTGCCAACATTTTAAATAAATCTTTAAAATATACTAATAAAACATCTTCATTGATTAAATTAATACAATTTGAAGCCTTCCAACTGATAAATTGATTGCAGCAATTTTTGTACCGTTGTACAGATTTTAAGGGAGCTAAATTTTGGATGATTTGAGCAGCTTCCACAGCAATATCTCGTCGCACTTCTTCAGCTTCAGATTCTTCAGAAGAATACTCCGATGAACTCATTATTTATTTTTTTTATACACAAGTTTGTTTATTTTGTGATATTTTGATTTAAATTCTCGTAAAAATCACAAAAAATTCAAATTTATATAAATAATTTTAATTTTTTATTATATTATTGTATTTATTATTTTTATTATATTTTATTTAATTATTCTGTGTATATAAGTAAACAAATTTATATTATTCTAAACTACATATATTATTAAATTATAATTTTATTGCCGCGTATATAATAGTGTTGACAGTAAGGTCACGGGAGGAAAAATAAAACAAAAAAATTCAGTAATTGAAACTGTCACTAATTGTGAGCAGTCTGAAATGTGTAACTTTTTTCCCGCAAGAAACAGAAAAAAATCGAACTTTCGGCCTCGGAATGATGAATAGTATATTACACATCTAGGGAAGTAAAGTAAGAAATGTCTCAGATCACATGTAATTGTTGGCCGAGGCGAAGCCGAGGTCAACAAACATGTGATCTGAGGCTTTCTTACTTTACTTCCCGAGGTGTGTATACTATTTTCGAACCGTTACTCCTGCCAATCTTTTGAAATTTTGCGGTTATATTATCCTCATAAGAATAATATCACTAAAAATTTCGGCTCGTTATTTAAAGTCATTTCATTGTAATCATTTTTTTAATTTGTCGATTTTTTTTTTTTTAACTTTTCCATTAATTTGTCCGAGTAGATTAAATTTTCATAATAATAAAAGCAATGCAGTTTTTTTTTAATTAAAAAAAAAAAAAACGTAAAGACATATTTCTTTTTATCCCACATTTTAATAATTTTAATTATACAAAATATGTCATTTTCATAATAAAAATTTTTTTGTTAAATTCTAAATAAATAAAATAATGATTGTAATTAATGATATTTTGATTCTATCAGAATATATGCGAAAAGGACCTTCATATGTTGATGGAGGATACAATGACATGGGTCCAGTACTTAATCCCGCATTGCAAGATCATTATCGAATAACACCGAGTCCAGGTGGTCCAGGAGACCAGTATGGTTAGTCATATATTTTTTAATTGAAATTTTCATCCATCATTTTCCATATCATTCAACATCATTTTGTTTGGTTTTTATTCTGAGTTGATAACATATATTTATTTAAGTATGTATCGATTTTGTAGCTGTATTTTTTTCCTTCTGTAGATCCTATCACTGATACGTGGAATATAGACGATTCTGGAGTACCTACACAACATTATAATGGTAAAAAAAAAAAAAAAATGAATCGTCTCAAAAATACTGGGCATTAAAATCATTTTTCATTTTTACATGAATAATTATCTTATATTTTGAAATAACAGTATGAGCTGTAATATTTGTCATTAAGAATTTTGAATTTGTTTCAATTTTTAGATGAAAACAAAATGGCGTATGGTTACGTATCACCATCTCCGTACGGACCAGTATCTTACGGGCCTAATATAGGAGTAGTACCAGTTCCACTTGTAAGCGACGGGCCTTCCTATGATGATTCTCATCCTGTTACACTGCCTGGAAATTTAGCACCGGGTATTTTTGAAGATGATGTACACCTTCAGCGATTGCAAACACGGCATTCAGTGCCTGGGATGGTCAGCCCATTGGGTGATGATCCAAAGTCAATGCGTTGGAGAGATCCAAATCTTTCGGAAGTTATTGGTTTCCTTAGCAATCCAAATAACATCATAAAAGCGAATGCTGCTGCGTATTTGCAACATCTTTGTTACATGGACGATCCCAATAAACAAAAAACAAGGAGTTTGGGTGGTATTCCTCCATTAGTCCAGTTATTAGATAATGAAAGTCCTGACGTATACAGGAATGCATGCGGAGCATTACGAAATCTTTCTTATGGCCGTCAAAATGATGAAAATAAACGAGCGATTAAAAATGCTGGTGGTGTACCAGCGTTAATTAGTTTGTTGCGTAAAACTTCTGATGCTGAAATAAAGGAATTAGTGACTGGTGTACTTTGGAATTTATCATCATGTGAAGATTTGAAAAAAGCAATTATCGATGATGGTGTTACTCTTGTAGTTAACAATATTATTATTCCCCACAGTGGATGGGATCCAAGTGCTTCCAATGGCGAAACTTGTTGGTCAACTGTATTTAGAAATGCATCTGGTGTCTTGAGAAATATATCAAGTGCTGGTGAATATGCAAGAAAAAAATTACGGGAATGCGATGGTCTCGTTGATGCTCTTTTGTATGTCGTACGATCTGCTATTGAAAAATCAAATATTGGAAATAAAATTGTCGAAAATTGTGTTTGCATTTTACGAAATTTAAGTTATCGTTGTCAAGAAGTTGAAGATCCTAATTACGACAAACATCCTATTCAATCAGTTGTACAAAATCGTATAACAGCTCCTGTGAAAGGTAAAAAATTATATTTATTAATAACTTTAATCATCAAATATCTTAAGCAATAGTTAGGTAATGTGATTTTATATGATCAAGGTGAAAATTTAGGCTGCTTTGGCGGAAGTAAAAGGAGAAAAGATGGACAACCACCGCAGAAAGAAGTAACAACATCTAAGTCAGTCAACACTCGAACTGAACCAATTAAAGGAATGGAACTTTTATGGCAGCCTGAAGTAGTTCAATGTTATCTTAGTCTTTTACAAACTTGTTCAAATCCTGAAACCTTAGAAGCAGCTGCTGGAGCGCTACAAAATCTCGCTGCATGTTATTGGCAACCAAGTATTGAAATTCGTGCTGCTGTGAGGAAAGAAAAAGGCCTACCAATCTTAGTTGAGTTACTGCGAATGGAGGTAATTTTAATTACACAATCATCAATGTCGATACTTTAATTGTCCAATCACAGTAATTGTCTTTACTATTTTTTAGGTCGATCGGGTAGTTTGTGCTGTAGCTACAGCTCTCCGAAATCTTGCTATTGACCAACGTAATAAAGAATTGATTGGTAAATATGCCATGAGGGATCTGATTCAAAAACTACCATCTGGTAACAATCAACATGACCAAGGGACAAGTGATGACACAATTGCTGCTGTACTCGCAACATTAAATGAAGTTATTAAACGAAATGCTGAATTTTCAAGGTCACTATTGGATGCTGGTGGTGTTGAAAGATTAATGAATATTACAAAACAACGTCAAAAATATACTGCACGTGTCTTAAAATTTGCTGGTAATTTCATAACTTTATTTTTTTTTTAAATCCCGCCAGGTCATTCCATGTCTAATTGACCCATTCCAATTTCGGTGAACTTTGGTGGGAAGTTTTCTATTATTATAAAACGAAGTTCTACCAAAACAAAAAAGTTTTTTTCAAAAGTGATTTTTTAAAAATCTAAAAAAATATTATAGCCACAAAAAAAATATCGGAAAAACGGTTGACCTTGCGGGCAAGCCCCGAAATTTCCCACTGTTTTCGACCTCAAAGAGCTTTGAGGTTGGCAACACTGTTAAAGACTGATGTCTTAAACTTGAAAATTTTTAAATTTAAAATTAAAAAACTTGAAAAAATTCTGAGAAACGTTTTTGACGGAGTAGAAAATGAGAAAAAATCTTCAGTTAAATCGAAAGGGGGTCGGGTTCCAAAATGGTCGATTTGGTGTGTAATGCCCTTATAATAAAGAAAAATTTTTTACCGAAATTAAAAAATTCATATTTCTGAAAAAAAAAAAAAAAAAAAAAATAATAAATAAAACAGTTTTGAAAATTTCAAGATCTTTTAAGATTCGTACAAGATATTATAAAAAAAAAAATTGAGCCAACAATTTAATGTTGATCGTCAATTTTGACGATATTTAAAAATTCTAAATTCTAAAAATTCGGAATTTTTGAAATACATTATTTTTCACAGCCTCAAGTATCCTCTTTCAAACGGACCTAAGCACTTGTTTTTTAGCTATAATAGTTTTCGAGATATTTAAAAAATAAACTTGAAAAATTGTAAAAATAGTGAAATTTTGAATTTTGCATAACTTTTGAAAAAAAATTTTTTTATCTGGTAGAATTTTGTTTTATGATAAAAGAACACTTCCCACCAAATTTCATAGAAATTGAAAGGACTAGATTGCAGCCATTGGTCAATTTGACATGAAATGAAAATAGAAAATTTCCAAAAAAAAGGGCAAGTTATCTGTTTCGTTGACGTTTCAAGGTCCAAGGAATCATTCGTTTGTAAATTAATTTTTGTCGTACTAGTCACTTTTCAGGTTTACAGCTCAAGGAACGCGAAAACAGCGGGAAGTTTCGGGACTAAACAACCGTTTTCGAAATTTCTTTTTGTTTTTATGCTTTATTTAATAATTAACATTTAATTTCAAGGTCAAGTACTATTTACAATGTGGCAGCATACAGAATTACGAGAGGTTTATAAGAAACATGGTTGGAAAGAAGCTGATTTTGTTACTAAGACAGTAGCAGCGCGTAATTCTGGGCTCAATTCGCCTAATAATGCAAACAGGTAAGAAGATAACAGTTTTAATTAAAGTACTTGTTAGTGAAAAATTTCAAAAAGCAAACTTATCAGAGAATACCATGATTATATACACATTATAGTTATGATTTCAGCACATTAAATAGACCAATGGCAAGTCAAGGAAGCACAAGATATGAAGATCGAACAATGCAAAGATCCAATATGAATTCAAATAATGTTGGATGGCAAGCAGCTTATCAACCGGTAAATATTACTTTGTAGCCAATAGAATTTGACTTGTGTGTAACGTTTAAACAATTTTAGAGTATTTACTATTTCAATCTAGACTTTTATATCCTTTTATGATATCAGCATCAAAACTTAAAGTTTCAGTGTCTCTACAGCCAGTCGAAACGAGCTAATTTCAGTTCATTGCTGGGAACAAATATTAACAATCGCAAAAGTTGCGAATGACTTCAGTCAGTGGAAAGAAGCAAATAATGTTTCTGCTCACCGACTAAAGGCATTCGCAATTTAAACTCTGATACTTGTCATTTGTTCAATAGTAAAATTTCAGATCATTAATTTTATTTCCGTAAATGACAGTTCCAACTTTGTGATTAAGTTTTATGAAAATTAGTATGAATAATAAATAGTATTTATATTTTCTGTTTAGTTATAAATTGCGAATCAAAATTTACGCTTATATTAATAATTGATCACACTATTGGTCTTACATTAACTTCTTTCTCATTGAATACTGACACTGAAAAAGTTCAAATGCAGGTAATCATGAAAAATAAAGTGTGTACGCAATAAAAAATATTATGTGTCTGTGTTAAAAACGGTCCGTGGTAAATTTTTTGTCTTGATTATGTTGTGCTAAATCACCCCATTCCACTGTGTTACTTTAAAATTTTAAATCGATTTACTATTTAACACTTTAAAAGTGTTAGCATAGAAGTAGATAATCAACATTTATTTAGTGTTGCTGTAAAATTAACACAAAATTTATGTTTTAAACTCAATCGATACTCACGGAAGAATTAGAAAAACGAAAGTGAAATCAATATTTTATAAATGTCAATTTAAGTTAAAAATTATTATTATTATTAATGTATTAAATTTATCATTTACTAAAAGCCGGAATTTATATCATTCTAATAAAAAAAATTCAGTTATAATTTCGAATTATTTCATGCAATGTTAAAATTATTTTTTCGCTAAATACAAAAATATATTTTTGGTTTTAAAAGAAATTAACTAATTTACTATTTACAACTTGTATTAAATATTACGTTAATTTATTTGAATCTTGACTCTAATAAAAACATAACTATAATAAACAATATGATATATCAATATGATATGATTTAACAATATGACATATCAAAAAATAGCTGAATAATCGATAACTTCAAAATAATATATTAATTGTAGTTATATGGAGAGAAATGTAAAGTAAATATGCCTATGCAGCATAGTAATAATTATATTACTCTATAGTTTATGTCAGGCCACTTTTATGTGACTGCTTATACAAACTATAGAGTAATGTAATTATTAATATGCTGCATAGGTATATTTACTTGACATTTCTCTCCGTGTACTAATTATCCATGATACAAAAATAAAATAGTAAAAGTTTATATTTTTTTTGTGTCGCCGCTAAGATTTAAAAAGTATTGAATTCACTTCTCGTATTACCCGAATTTTGTCTCTAACACATATTATGTTGATTTTAACACAATATTTATTACTGTGTGACACATGATGAAACACGATTTCAGACTGCGGCTGATGTCAACTTTACCCTGATCTGAAATCGTTTAGTTTAACCCCTACCTAGCGGATCTATATTACGGTAAATTATCGTAATTTACCGTATTTGGAAGAATTACGGGATTTTACGGTAAATGTACGGGATTTTACAGCAAGAGTGCGGTATTTTTACTGTAAATTTTCAGTAAGAAAACGACAATTGTCCATAAAATTGCGGCAAGCCTGCGGTATTTTACCGTAAAGTGAAGTATTGCACTGTAAAGATATAAAAAAAAATCGGTGCTTACGGTAAAAATGCCGCAAATTACGCTAAACTGCCGTATTTTACTGTAATTCACTGTAAAATACCGCAAATTAACGTATTTTACGGTAACTTACGACAAAATGCAGTAAATTACCTTAATTTGGATCCGCCAGAGAATTGTCACGCAATTTACTATTTTCTTCCAATTTAACTTTGTACTTTAACATCTCACAATTGTTATTATTTTATCAACAATTATTGATTATCATCAGTAACTTGTCAAGAGTTTTTAACTAAAAAATAATTATTTACAGGGCTAATTAACTGCCGAAAACTTTTAATATCGGCTGATGTATTGCGTAGTATTTTGCAATATAAAAACTTCATCGTATGGAAGATATTTAACTTCACGTTAATAAAATATGGACTGAATAAATAAAATAAATTAACAGAACCTAAACTATATAAATCACGATAAATTAGACTTTTTCATTATTTATATTATAATTTTAAAAAATATATATAACCAATTTGTAGTACTATTGTAATAGCTAAATAGATTAAACTAGTAAGGTCATTATAACATAACATTGTCATGGCAGTTTTTAAATTATTTATTATCAAATACTCTAAAGCTTAAAAAAAAATTAAATGAATATAAACCGAATGTTAAATGAGATCTTAGTAAAGCCAAATAAATCGAAAAATCAATTTGTTATAAAATCGTAAACATTGTATAATAATTCACGTATTAAGTATTTGAAATACATTTATAAACGTCCTAATGCTAATTATATATTCTTAGATTTATAGAAAATAGTATATATAAATATGTAAACATTATTACTAATATTATTATTATTATTATTATTATTATTATTATTATTATTATTATTATTATTATTATTATTATTATTATTATTATTATTTTTATTATTATTATCAATATTATTATTATTATTATTGTTAAAGTTGTACATAAGTATTCGCAACATGAGCATAGTTTTTACGAATATTATAATATAAGTGAACTACGATTTCATTTTTTTGTTTTTTTTTTCGTTTTGTTTTTCATTACCTTTAATTATGAATGATCTAGAATGATTAAAAAAACCTCTACAATATATAATATAATAACAAATAAAAGAAAGTAATTGATACCTACCAATCGTTAGAGGGGATTCCCAATAATAATAGATTGAAATAAATCGTAGGTTCAATAAAATTGAATAAAATCTTTATTTTGGATTAGGAACTTCAATTTGATAAAATAAAATTTTTGTTTTTGAGAATATTTATTCAAAAATATAAATATTAAATTATGTAATGTTTTATAACTTTTAAATATCAAAATAAAACTGTCATTCGCATTTACAACTTGATGAGCTTAACATAAAACCTTTATGGCGAATATTAATAAAACTAATATATCAATCGATCATTAAAAACTGTAAAAACATATATACCATTATAGAATTAAAAACAATTCATTTGAGTCATCAACATGGAGTTCCATATTTATTGCCTTTTTTCTCAATTGAATATCACAGTATTCATTATTTTATTTATTTTAATCTCACATTCCCAGAAAAAATGATTTTGTCTAATCATATATAATTATATATGGTCATATGTAATCATATCAATCTTTATATATCATTATGTACCCGTAAAAATTTTTTTTTATAAAATTTCATATAATTTCCTTACTGAGTTTTGTAAAATTTTGTACCGAAAGTGGCCTGGTAAAATTTTATATAATTTCATAAAATTTTATAGACAGTAATGATTTCAAATAAAAAATATTCGATCGCGAAAAACAAAGTTCCAATCTAATTTGGACAGCAGTAGACACGAAACTCAGCAAAATCCGGAAAGATATTTGGGAAATTGCCCCACAATTCAAATTGAGAACTGGCCAATGTCTGTTTACAAGACTGCGAATAGGTCATATAGCATTCTCACACGGACATATCATCAGTAAATCTGATCCCCAACAATGTCCAGATTGTAACGAGATCCTAACCGTTGAACAATTATTCATCAAGTGCCCCAAACTGAGAACTATAAAGGAAAACTTAAAACTACCAACCAATCTATTAGAAATCCTAAAAAACGTAAAACACCTGGACGCAATCATGGAGATACTCATCAACTTCAATATACAAAATTCTGTATAACAACCTTTGTCATTACCTCGATTCAAATACCGCAGCCATTGATATTGGTTTTCTCTCCGTATTGTTTTATATTATAGTTTTAACCCATGTATAGATTGTAACTGTAAATGTAGTCGCTAAGGACCAAAGGTTAATGCGACTTTAAATAAATATTTGAAAAAAAAAAAAAAAAAAAAAGGTCCAATCAGATCTTAGATATTGGTCTAATGGATGAGAACATTATTGAGACGGATTTAAGATTTTTCTTAATGATGAAAAAATCTCGGCTACTGCTGGGCTTGGAACCCTCCGATTCTCAATCCTTGCTGTTATCCACTCTGATTGTAAAAAGTGATTAGAAGAGATTTTTAAAAAACTTTAATGTTTTTTAATCTTTTTGAATTCTCAATGAATCTCTTCAGTTATCGAAATTTCACTATTATTTGGCGATAAAAAAAAATTTTGGAGTACTTAGTAACGTTAATGATTTCAAATTGTTCCAAATCTTACTATAAAATAAGATTCAGCTATCACTTGGTCAATTAAAAGTATTTCGAAGTATTCAAAAAGTTGATTATTTTTTAATCTTTCTAAATATTTCTTCATGATCGAGATTTCAGTATTATTTAGCGATTGAAAAGTACTTATAAGTATTCAAGAAAATTGAGTATACTTGCAATTCATTCTAAATTGCTCCACGGATCGAAATTTCAGAATTATTTAGTAATTAAAATTTCTACAAAAGTATTCACAAACTTTAATGATTTCAACTCGTTTCAAATTTTGCTATAAGATAAGATCCATCTATTACTTAGTGATTTAAGAGAGGGGGGGGGGTCTGAGATACAAAAAAAAGAGCATATTTTTGTAATTTTTTTTTTCAGAGTACCTTCTTTATTCAGATTCTTAAAATTTGTGACATTGTTGATCATCATTTCAAGAATATTCTACTAAATTTTCTTAAAAAAATATTGAAAAATAAGCCAGTGGTAGTAGGGAAAGACGAGTCACCTTACAAAAAAAGTCTCCATGCGGTAGGCAGGATAACTCATTCATGATTGCTTCATCTTAAATTAAAAAGCCAAAAAGATATCTTGAGTGCATAAGTTTATCTTGGATTTGAACGAAGGATTTTTTTTTTTTCAATAAATACTTATTTTTTAATTAAACAAAAGGAGCAATTTTTGGTAAAAATCAGAGTTTTTTGATTGCACCTTTACCAAAAAATCACAAATGAATATTTTGTTTATTTCTTCGTTCAAATCCAAGATAAACTTATGTACTCAAGAAATCTTTTTAGCTTTTTGATTTCAGATGAAGCAGTCATGAGTTATCTTGCCTACCGCATGGAAACTTTTTTTTAAAATGACTCGGTTCTACCCACTACCACTGGCTTATTTTTCAATATTTTTTTATGAAAATTTAGCAGAATATTCTTGAAATGTTGCTTAAGAATGTTAATAAAGAGGGTGCTCTGAAAAATAAAAATCACAGAAATATGCTCTTCTTTTTTTTGTATCTCAGACCAGCTTCCCCCCTTAAAAGTATTTAGAAGTACTCAAAAAAATTAAGTATTTTTTAAATTTCTCCATGAATCGAAATTTTAGTATTATTTAACCATTAAAATTCTTCTGAATCTCCGTATAAAATGAAATTCAATTATTATTATTTTCGAATCGTCCCAAGTCTTTCAAAAATTAGGAAAGTCGACTGTTATTTAGTGATTAAAAATTATTTTCAAGTATTTAGAAAATTGAATAACTTAAAATCTCCCCTAATTATTAAATAACGGGTGATTTGGAACTTTTCAAAAGGATTTAATGCTTAAAAATTAGAAGGATTAAAACTTTATGGAACAAACAAAAATTAATTAAAAAAATTGTTTTCTAATCTTTCCAAATCGCTTTTCTTAATCAGTGCAGTGCACTGACCCCCGTACTTGATCGTGTACAAATAAATAGTCTATTTATCGAGGTATGAAGTTTTAAAATATCATAATAAATTCTGTATAGTTTTGAAAGAACTGATGATATCATAATAAAGTACACAGTGAATAATCAATAAAATATTTTAAAATTATAGATTGCAAAAGAAGTAATGATATTATAAAACCATGGAATTTTATAAACTCTATAAATTTTGTGCAGTTGAGTTTTAAAAAATTTGATTGAATTTGATAAAATTTCATAGGATTTCATATATTTTTTGTATCATAATTTCATATAATTTCATAAAATTTTACAAATTCATAAAACTAAAAATTTTAGATAACTTTATGAAAACAGCGGGAAATTATAGGGTTTCGTTCGCAGAGTCGACCGTTGTCCAGATTTTCTTGCTTGGATGTTTCATAAATAATTTTTTTTTATTCTTCAAATATGTTTTCTATTAAATGAAAATCCATAAAAGTTTAAAGACTGGCCTAAAAGAAAATATCTCAGTAAAAGAAATTATTAAAATGAAATTTATTTTATTGCCGATGCGATTAGTCGAGAAAGTATAGAAAAACATATCAAACAATTGAAGTGAAAAACTCAAATACAACATCCTTTGTTCTATTTCTCAAGCCATTGAAGTCTACATTATAGAGAGACTATATGATCTTAATAATTTTTCAACTAATTGTTAGCAATACTTGATATAAATAACTAAGCTGAGTTCATAACGATTGTAAGGCAACTCTGTTTATGAACACCTGTTCGGATAAATGGGGAGACTATTCCCCCTTACCTGTCCACTTCCTGAGTGTCTGCACGGTTCTGTTTGTAATAAAGTCTCGAAAGCAGACCATTTTATGGCCCTACGGTCAGTCTTATTACCGGACATTCACGGGATGCGTTATTATAACGCTATTCTTTAAAAAAACTAAGTGAAATTTATGAATACTTCCATTATAATTTTTAATAAAGTGAAAAAATTATTCCACTGCAAATATTTTGTAATATTGTGATAATTTATGTAAACCATAATTCATTATTAGATCTTATATTAATATAGTCACCTATAATTGCGTTAATAATTTAAATTGGTGTTGGTGTTGATGTTTAAGTTACGTGAGAAAAATTATTTTCCGTAGTGAGTGAATAATATCAAATTAACCAAATATTCAAATGATGATGTATTATTTTTAACTGCAAAAATATTTTATAGATGGTGCAGGAAATGAATTATTGGATTAGAAAATATATTCAACTAGTTTGTAAAATAAAATGCTGAAATTATTGTTTATATTATTACTCTTATTGTATATTAGTTACGGGCAGCGTAAGTGAATAGTTTTATTTATTTATTTATTTGTTTTGATAAACTAAGAGAAAAAAAATTTATATTTTCAAGAAAAAATGTTTTATTTAAGTATTTTAGTGCCAAGTAATTATTTTCTTCAATCAAGTTAAATAATTACTTTATTCAAGTATTTTATTTACTTGCTTAATATAAAAAAAAAATTTGATTTTGTCAAAAAACTATTATTAGACATGCTTTTTTTAAATTAATGTTATGTAGATTACTTTAGTACCTTAACAAACATTTTTTTTATAAATAAATAATTTTACCCAACGTAAGATTCGAACCTAGACCGATCACGCGACACTTATGCCGCCCAGCCACAGTGGCTTGTTGGAAGTCATGTCTTTTTATAAACTCTTAAGTTATTCGTCGATGTTTGTCATTTTAATATTAATTTATACAACTAAATAATAAAATTTAAATATCTAAAGTTTATGCAAGTAGCTCTCGAAAAAATTTAAGTATTTTATATTTTTTTCAAGACCAATGAGAAATTTTGATATTAAAACAAATTTTTTCTCTCAATGCAAGAATCTTTTTCAAATTTTTAATGATATCTTTCTTCAAGCTCTTGTGTTTTTAACCAAATAATTGCTTTATTGGAGTATTTATTGAAGTATTTTAACTGCAATGAATTTGAGAATTTATCAACTAAATTGTCGAAATATTTGCTTGCCTTATAAATTTATTACTAGAATGAAGCAATAGTTTATTTAAAATAAAATCTATCAATTTAATTTTATAAAAAAAATGATGATCCTGAAGTTAGCAGACAATTAAAGAATTTTCGGATTTTTTTTTCAACATGTAAATTACAAAAAATAAAAAAATGCACGTGTAGGAAATTAAAAAAACTATAAGTGCAATTTTTTCAAAAAATTTTTTTTTATAATTGATCGTTTCGAAAAAAAATCCAAAAATTATTAGACGTCGGCTGACTTCAGTATCATAAAAAATTACATATTCTGAGTATTTATGAAAACAAGAAAAATAATTACTTGGAGATAAATTTATTTTTCTCTCAGTGTATTATTTAAAATTATTTTTTTATTAAAGTAATTAGAGATACAAGATGTTTTTTGGAAAATGGAGCATCAGCTTCTCATCTTTTCGTGAGCGAAGACAAAAGTGTTGGGGATTCAATCGGTGTCCTTGGAGTACTCGGAGATCCAGGTATTGATGGAGATATTGAACTTAGGCTACAAGAGCGTGATAGTCCGGTGACCATACTACCCCATTCGCGTAATTTAACCCTTATTAAAACTCTTGACAAAGAAGGAATCGATGGCCCAGCTAGTGTTTACATCACCGTTATTTGTGAAAGACGCCATACTTTAGATCCTGTAAGTTTTTAATTATTACTTTATTTTTTTAATAATTTTATTTTATTTTATGCTTTTAAATCTTTTATCAAATAAATAACTCCAGTCCCAGGACTGGACAATACATGGACTTTCTACTACTTTCTAAAACTTAAATAATCTTCTGGTCTGATACATTTTCGCAAAAGATTAATAGTAATAAAATAAATTAATTTCACCGAATATTTCTACGAATAAAATCAATAAATAATAAATATACAATTTTATTTAGGTCTTTTCCATTCCAGTAAATATACGAGTTACTGATGCTAATGATAATGCTCCACAATTTGTCAATGCTCCGTACATTCTAAACATTTCAGAAGTAAGTAAAATAAAATAAAAATATTCGAGTAAGTTTTGAAATGTTTTATTACTTTTTTTGTATAATTAGGATTGATTGATAACATAATTAATGATAATAAATAAATTAGTAATAAGTTATAGAGAAGTATATCAAAATTGAAACGAGGAAAATTTCTTTGAAAACGTTAAAAGATAATTTATACCGTAGCTTTGCAACTTTCATTGTTGAGCCATTAATGCATGAAATGCAGCAAAGCGTAACTTAAACGACCAACAGGTACAGAGTTAGTGATGATAGTGCGCATCCGCTGTGTTAGTGTGGCAGTGACCAGAGAATGGTCCTAGCTTCTATACACCAAATACGCGCAGCACCCGCACTCGTCTCGCCGTCTTACTTTATTTTAAAGGAGTTTTAGCTATAAGCATTCACCCGCGCTCACCGTTATAATAAGCGTTTTATTATTATGATATTAGATAGATTAGTTACTGTATTAAACTATACATTTGGATTATAAATAATCTAAAAAATTAAGGGACCAAAGAAATTTTATAAATTTATTAGTGATTTTTGGAAGGCTGTATTTTCAAACACGTTTTCGAAACACTCGAACTTTTTTTTGTGAAGATTTTGAAAAGTATTGAGCGACTTCTTAATTTTGAGTTTTAAGCTTAAAGTTTTTGTAATAAGTTTTTATCACCATATACTTATTTTTGAACGGTAAAATCGAAAAAAAATTTTTATATTTGTTCAGCCTCATAAATATATTCCTGAAATATTATATGATCAATAGTATTACATGTTTGTGCTTTTAGTTTAACGCATTTCTATTTCTTCTTTTACGTGACTGAGACCTAGACTCTTTATTATAACTTTCAAAGCAATCGATTAGCAGAAAAAACCAACCTCACATATTTACAATAGAAAAAAAA
The DNA here is from genome assembly GCA_964016945.1 of Microplitis deprimator. NCBI lineage: Eukaryota > Metazoa > Arthropoda > Insecta > Hymenoptera > Braconidae > Microplitis > Microplitis deprimator. The sequence goes on along the minus strand of OZ024707.1, from coordinate 10,457,768 downwards.
TCAATAACAATAATATTTATAACATAGGATTAGAAAAATAATTAAAAAATGTATTTTTAATTTTTTTTTTATTTTTATTGATTAATTAAATTTTTTAAATATTCAATTGGTTTAGTTACAAATTTGAAAATATTTAAATTAATCATCAAACGTTATTCATTAATTATAAATTATGATTAATTATTTGAATCAATAAATATACTTGAAATCGTGGTCAAGGCTAAGATTTATTAATTCTATGATGCCGCAATAAAATATTTTTTTTAACTTCCCGCTAAGAAAATTGCAAATTTTCAAAAATTTGAGAAGTTATTGGTTTCACCCCGATTTGTGAAAATCGAAATTCCAATAGATGTCGACGTTTTGAGGTTCTAGGAAGCTATTCTGACTAAATTCAAGATGATGTCCGAGTGTATGTATGTATGTATGTACGTACGTACGGACGTATGTAAATATCTATAACTTTTGAACGGATGAACCGATTTTGATCGTCAAGGTGTCATTCGACGTGGTTTGTCAATATCTCGAAGCTGAAAAAAAAAATTGAGCTTGATCGGTAGGGCTCGTTCGGAGATATTCCAAAAATAAACTTTTTTCAAAAATGTTTTTTTCGGATAACTTTTTACGGGCTCGATGGATTGATTCCAAAATCAACAGGGCTCTGAAGCTTCATAAACCGCGTCGAATGCCACCTCAACCATGAAATCGGTTAATTCTTTCAAGAGATACCGTTGTCGAAAGGATTAAAAAAAAAAATTTTTTTTTTTGTATTTTTGAAATTTCTCAAAAACGATTCGATAAATAAATTTCAAAGTCTGATCAGTTGTAGAACTCAATAAAACACGTCGATTGCCACCTTAACCATCTCAATCGCTTTATTAGTTCGAGAGATATCGTTTGGGAAAAAATGATAAAAAACGTTTATTTTCGAAAACAAAGGCACACAAAAGTATTTTCGAGCTCGAAGAGCTCGAAAATGTATCCACAACAATTTTTCGAGCTTGAGGAGCTCGAAAACGGCGGGAAGTTTTGAGGCTGGCCCGCAGGGTCAACTGACAGACCGATTTTTTATATATAATACAACTTACATTTATTATTTAGAGATAAATTCAAAAACTATCACAACACGACTTGATAGTTAAGAACAACATATATTTATTTATTTATTTTATTTGTTTATTTATTTTTCTTTTAAAGCTTAGCTTACAGCAATTAACATCAGTCTTTATTCACCCGGGAAAAAATCATCAGGTCTGATCATGCGTTAATCTCATGCATGATCATGCCTGAATATTTGCCAGCCATGAGCATGCATGATCATGGCTGGTGAGGCATGATTGTACTTTTTCGTGCACGATCACGCATGCTCATGGCTGGCTAATATTTAGGCATGATCAGGCCTGAGCAAGCACAATCCCTCAAATTATTAAAAAAAAAAAAAAATAATGATAAGTCAATTTGAAATTAACTTATTTTGTGAGTATTATTGTGTAGTTAATGTTAACTGGTTGAAAAGTACTTTTCAAATTTTACGCGCGACGGGTTTCGAACCCATGACCGTCATGTTAGGAAGCTCGTCCGCTGTCCACTAGGCTGAACTATCTTATTCAGTTTACGACGATTTTTAACATCTTTTCAAGCCTTAAGGTTATAAAAAATAAAATATTATTTAAACTCAATCTTGATTTGGCTATTAAATCTTTTCTGAATAATAGATGAAAAGAATTGTAGTTATCAATTCCCTATCCAAAAATTCCCATAGAATCCAATCAACTGCAACAAAAACCGCATAGAAACCAATACAGTCTATAGGATTCTGTGCGGTTTTTGTCGCAGTTGAGTGGATTCTGTGGGAATTTTTGGATAAGGTTACGAGTAAATTTAACAATTACATTAATCTTAATTATTAATTAAAAAAAAAAGCAATTATATTGAGTTTCATTATCAATTTGGCAAGAATTTATTATTTCAATTCTTTAACTAATTCGAAAAAACAATTTTTAATTAATTTCATTTAAATTATTTTTCGGAAAAAAAGATTGGTTTTCGTTATTAATTGAACCAAAAATCATAAATTAAATATCTTTGATTACCAATTTAAAAATGATGATTTTAACTACTATCGTCAAAATAAAAATAAATGTTTAAATATTCGAAGTTTTTCATAAAAAATATATGATTATCCTTAATTAAAAACCTCAATCAAATCCGATTGAAGCTCGACCGGATATTAATCGAATTCAATCGGTTTAATCGGAGATTTTAATCATAGATTTTTATCAAATTATTTGTAATAATTGACCGTGCATGATTCATGCATGATCCATGCTTGAACATGCTCACCCTTGCCTGAATCAACGCATGATCATGCATGCTGATTTTTTCCCAGACAATTAATCTAAATTAAATAAATAATAAAATAAAAAGGGAACAATAATTATAATTAATCTAACAGTTTCTATTAACGACTAACTTTCATTTATGGATATGAACGAGTATGCTTAATGATGCATGATCAAGCCTGAACATTCATAAATATTTTTTACTATTTGCATATAACCGTGAAAGATTAAGGTTGACCATGCATAGCCTTGTACGATCATGTCTGCGCCGTGCATGATCATGGATGACAGAGCATGCTCAACAATGGCCTTTATCGAGGGATTACATCTCTGGATACAATTATTTCTAACGTAAGTCATGAATAAGACTGATTTAGAATGAGCCATGCATGATCATTCTTGATCACGAATGAGTTATATATGATCAAGTATGAACCGTGTACGGTCATGCATAATAGAACATGCTCAAGCATGACCTTTCCTGATGGATCATATCTCTGAAGACAATTATTTCAAACTTAATGCAAGCGCAAGCTTGATCTAGAATGAGCAATGCATGACCATGCTTGATCACGCATGAGTCATGCCTGGTCATGAATGAGTCATGCAGGATCAATCATAAATTATGCATGAATCATGCACGGCCAGGCATGAACCATGCATGAATCCTGCATGATCATACATGATCATGCATGGTGATTTTTTCCCGGGCAGTAAGTTTCAAATTAAAATAAATTAGATTATCAATAACAATAAAGACTGCTCCGAAAACTAAATAACTAACTAAATTACACAGATAATTATGACACTAGAAACACATATGGACTCAGTGATTAGTCATATAAATATTCTAAAGTGAGCGAATGCACATAATTTAACAGATAAAAATAACACCAAATTTAATAATAAATAATTTAGATCTTTATTTACACTTTATACACTTGGAACTGTGAGAAATTAATAGTAGAGAGCGAATGCAACTAGATTTATACGCGTATATAAAATCGACACATGGTCGGTAGCGGTTAAACACGCGGTAATTAATTAGACGCGGGCGACAATCAATTTACCCTCAATAAATAGTAGCCCTTATGTACTATCTAATTATTGAGAATAATTAAAGTAATAATTCAGCGGAATTATTACTTCAATAGCGGTTAGCAAGATGAAGAATATTTAACAAAACGAAGCGATTTGAGAACACGTGGTAGTTAGTACGACTGCATGATGTTCATTGATTGTCATGAATTAATGTAACGGGACCTAAATCCACCTCCGCCGACCGGAGGCCGCTTCCTTACCCATGTGGGCATACACGCTTTGCGGGGGGGGGGGGGGGCATTTACCACCCAGTCGACACTCTTAGCCGAAAATCGACTAAGGTGGACGTTAACCGGAGGAATTATAAAAATTCCTCATTGCGTGTGGTATCTAACCACAGCCACCACGAGTCCTACCTCTCTTGGGCCAAACACTGCTCCCATCTCAGGAAATAAAGAGACTCTGGTCACAGTGGGCTTAGAAAGGCCCCCTATGGTACCAATTCCCTGTATATTGGTCTTCAGGTTGCATAGGATTAGTGGTGGGACGCAACTTTTTTTCCCATACCCATAAGGGTTTCCTCCACTTATAATCACTAAGATTTCAGACATGCCATTATACACACTGGCCCTCATCCATCAACTAGTGATCTCTTATCTACGAGTATTTGCGGGCGCCATGATGTTTCAAGACACAAAATGGCGAGGAACGGCCCACTCGAGATCATTGATTGTCACGGCGACGTCTTCTTCCTTCGTTGTCGCTCGAAGGTGACGTGGCAGCATGGCTGCACCAGCGAATTTTCCCATTGGCTTAAAAGCGCGCCAACAGGAAGTAGTTAGGCACATTAATAGGTCTACCAGAAAAATCTCTACCTTACGACAACTGAACCATAACCAGGCCTACCACAAGTAACTGTACCACACAACAACTATACCAGTTTCAAATACTACGCGCGAAAATCTCAACCAATCAACAATTCTACCTTTTAAGAACTCTCTCACATTACAACTCTACCAGATTACAACCCTCCCAGCAACGAGCTCAACCATAACAATCGCTACCCTGGCACATGACACTCCAGGGCCGTTAGCCAATCAAAGAAAAAAAAAAAAAAACAATCGCTACCATAAACATCTCTACCACAATACAGGTAACCCATAAAAATGCCTACCATTAGCATCTCTACCATCTACAAGCCTACCATAAATAACTCAACCACATTTCAACTATACCAGAATAAATCTCTGCCAACAAAATACACTACCAAAAAACATCTCTACCATTTTTTAAGCTTACCCAATAAAACACTACCACAAAGGAACACTATTAAAAAAGTAACTCTGTCCTTATCATACGCTATGTGTGTGATAAAGACAGAGTTACTTTTTTAATGCCGAATTTGAAAAAACTTTACTAAAAATAATTTGTAGGGAATAAAATTGTCTACAAAAAAGATCGAGTGACATTTCGTGATAAGTCAAATAGTTTCGCCGGAAAAGTAAAAAGATCTCGATATTTACTATAACTTGACTTTGAGCTCTGATAATTCTTGAACAGGTGGATTTATCGAAAAATCATAAGAGACTTTTTTTGTAGAGCATTTAATTTCCTACAAAATGTGTCTCGAAGATATCTGTAAAATGAGCCATTGCCGAGATATAAAATTCCAAACTTAAAAATTTTTTTTTTTCCATGTTGTTTAAATGGGAAATTAAAAATCACAAAGCGGAGCCTCTTACTATTAATATTAAGAGCTCAAACTTTACCAGAATTTGTTTTTCATCATCTTTAACGATATTTTCACGGTAACTAAAGAAAAAAAAATTAGTTCTTTTTTTTGGCCCACCCTAATATATATATATATATATATATATATATATATATATATATATATATATATATATATATATTAGGGTGTTTCAAAAAAAAAAAAAAAAATTTTTTTTTTTTTTATGGTATCTAAAAATTAAAAGTATAAATAAAAATGAAAATTTTGGTACCAATCCGGGCTCTTACTAATGATATTAAGGTTTGCCTTAATCCATTTTTCTATTTTCCATTTAAATAACAAGGAAAAAAAATTTTTTTTTTTTAGAATTTTCTAGCTCACAAACCAAGCAACGGATTTTTATGGACAATATCATTTTTTGATAAATCCTACTGTTCAAAAGTTATTTAAGCTTTAAGTCAAATTTATAGTAAACTTTGAGATTTGTTTACTTTTCCGGCGAAAGTATCAGTTTCATCAAAAAATGGCATATTCACTTTTTTGTAGATAATTTTATTCCTTACAAATTATTACGAATAAAGATTTTCGAAATTCCGCATTGTTCACAAGTTATTTTCATTTCAATGTCAAGCCCTTAAAGAAATAGATTTCTGATTGATTTTATATATATACGCACAATAATTTTTAATCTAAAGAATTTGTAAAATACAAAATATAATTTATAAAAATTTTTTGAGGACTGAGGATAGCATTAGCATTACAATTGCCAGGAAAGTTATGTTTATTTATTAAGATAGTAGGCGCAAAGTTTCATTGATCTGGATAATAATAAGTATATAGCTTTACTAGACGTAGGTTGTATTTCGTTGAGCAGAGAAGGCAGCAGGTCAGCCTCGTCTATAGAATTGGACGGCAGCAGTGGCGTCAAGTAAAATTCTCTGTAAGGTTGATAAACAGGGCATTTCAGAAAGATGTGGTGTAGGTCCTCATTTTCGAGCAAATTACACAAAGTTCAAGGGAGTTGCGGATTTATGCCATAGTAAAAACGTTTAAAGCTGAATCTAAAATAATGTTGATTCGCAAGTCTGATCTGAGTAATATATAACGGAATGTTCAATAGATAAGATGCAGTAGGAGAATTTAAGAGTCTTGGTATTGCTATTAGACAGGAAAGTCTTTCGTTTATTGCAGCTAGGTCAAGGCGCCTGAGGTGATCGCTGTAGGAGTTTAAAATCATCGGGGTCAGTGTCTTCCAGTGTAAGCTGGAGGGACTGTCCCAGATGGTTGCAGGAGCATTGGCAAGTTCGAGTAAGGACCTGAGTTGGGCAACCCAGTTATATCTTATGTCACAGCTGGAGCTTTTAGACAGTTGAAATAGTCTTTTAAAGCAGATCTTAGGGACACGGTGGTCGTCCATATCAAGTAGCTTACATATCCAGTTCAGCGCCAAGCTCAGCACCCTAACTTTTACATTTTTTAAATTCAATTAGTGTTTTAATGCTGCACTTGGGGTGCCGACAGTGAGGAGGAGGAGTCTCTTGTAGAAGAATAGCTCGGATTTCTCTAGAATATCTAGATGAAGGAGGCCCAAAATATGGAAAACATAAAGTACAGTGCTAGAGTCAATGTTTTCATAAATTCTGAGGATGCCCCGCCAGGAGTCGGCTTTAATTCCAGCAAGTGCTGCCAGAGCGGCGCCAGCAGCGGACTAAGCCCTTTGCGAAGCAGCCCTAGCAGCAGTCAGCCCTAGATTGGAGCTGGTGAAGGGCACTCCCAGATAGGTGTAGTCATCCACTCAATCTAAACGTTCATCCTTGTAAAAGAGATTCGTCCTCTCCCTTGGCCCACCTCTCCTAAAGTTAACAATTTTGGTTTAATTATTACTAACTTGCAATGAATTTTGAGTACAGTATTCGACAATGATTTAAGATCAGAAATTTTTTTTTATCGAGTTATTTAAAGTCGCGACAACAATAAAGTCTCAGAAATTGTTCTGGTCACTATTACTAAATCATCAGCATATAATAGCATTATAAGATCATAGGTACTGTTTAACTGTATCCCCTGTGCATCATCCCTCTGACGAAAGAAATCAACAATGTCGTGTTAATATAAAATAAATAGATTAGGGCTGAGAATTTTACCCTGGAGAACCCCCTCCGTCACCTCAAACATCCCCGAGAGGGCACCCTCAGATCTAATCTGCAAAATTGCTTTATCGTCTAAATTTTTTATGATTCTGATGAACTTAGGGCTAATGCCCAGATTAAAAAGTTTCTCCAGAGGATGTCGTGAGGCACAGAGTCTAAGGCCCTTTTGAAATCGACGACGAGGCCGTACAGCTGACTTTTTTTATTTCTTAGCCCAATTTGAAGCGAGGAAAGTAAGTTAAAGACATTATCAGCACATCCTTTGTTAGGAATGAAGCCAGCCTGCTCTTCCGGCAGGACTTCGGCTTGGATGATCCAGCTTAAAAGTCTATCCTTGATAATATTAGTGAAGATTTTAGTCAATACATTAATCATGGCTAGTCTCCGATAGTTAGATGGGTCGGTTTTGTCACCCTTTTTAAAGAACACGAAAAAAGCCACGTGTGCCCAAGTACCAGAGACACTTGGGCACTTAGTATCTAAGACTATTGAATAAAGATTGTATATATGATAACCAATTACTCGGCAGATTTTAAAAAAATTCACCAGTGATAGAATCTAGACCATGAGCCTTGCCGTTTTTAAGTGCAGTGATGCTGCCTCGTATTTCATCAAATGTAATAGGCATGTCCAATACAAGATCCAAGACTCTGAAGAATGTGCTGTTGTCCAGTAATCTCGGAGGGTATTTTTTTTTTTTTATAATTTCTCTTTATAATTTCTTTATAATTTATCTTTATAAAATTCATTCCAGACTGAAAGAGGCACTCTGATTAAACAAAACGATTTGTGACGATTAAAACTGTTTTAATCGTTTTAAATCGCCATAAATCGACAATTGATGATTAAAAACGATTTAATTTTTATTCGTTTTAAATCGTCGTGAATCGTCAATTGACGATTCAAGAGGATTATAACCGATTGAATTTTTAATCGTTTTAAATCGTCGTGAATCGTCAATGGCCCCTTATTAAAAGAAGTGATTTAAAATGATTTGCAATATTAAATGCCCATAAAAAAGGCAATTCAAAAGTATTCAAAGTATTTAGAAGCATTAAAAAGTATTTGGGGCATTCCATGCCAAATCGGACGGTTTTAGAAATTATAGTTTTTAATTTCTATCATTTTTTGATATTTTTTAGTACTCTTTAAAAAACTCATCCTTCTAAATTTTGAGATTTTTTGATCATTGGTTCAAGATATGAAATTTTCAAAGAAACCGCTTTTTCCATGGTTTTTTGCTTATAACTTTTTGAAAAATGGTTTAAATAAAAAAAACTCAAAGAATAAAAAAGTTTCGTTTTTCCGTGTACTTCTAAAAAAAAAATACGAATAATTTTTTCGAAAAATTTTTCAGCGTTATTTTCGAGGTTCAAAAATTTAAACTCGTTTTCTGAAAATCATGCATATTCTGATTTTCCTGAAAATTAGTGACAACAAACTACTATCTATTCAACGCACAGAAAAGAAGATTTACTGCGTACAAGTAAAATATTTTCTTCATAATTTTATTCTTGAATGAATAAGAAAAAATCACTTCTTGTGTTTAGAAAAATTTATTGCTTCGAGAATTTTTTTTGTTCCTTTAATAAATTTGCATTTTGGTTTGAGAAGTTTCTCTTGTTCGAAAATAATTTTCTTTTTTCGGGAAAATTCAATTTCTTGATGTAATTGATTCGATCTTTAACATAAAAAATATTCTTCTCTCAAGAAAATCGCGTCTCTTGCTCCAAAATGCCTTTACCGTGCTAAGTTAAGAAAAAATGCCTTAAACTAAAACGAAAATGTTTTTGAGCGAAGAAAAATAATTTTATAAATCAAGAAAAAACTTTCTTGGGCCAAGAAATTTTTTTTTGTCGGAAACGAAAAAGTAATTTCAGTTAAGAAATAAATTTCTTCAGTTGAGCAAACAAATTTATTGAGCTAAAAAACTTTTTATTTTTTTTATTTTTTATCGTAAAAATTAGTTTCTGGTTTGAATATTATTTTGACAATGCTGTGAAGCAGATAAATACTTTATCAAAGGCATGTATAAGGGATAGGTAACTTTCTCAATGAGTTACATTATTGTAACAAACTGAGAAAAACAATTATCGCTTAACGCCGGAATCGAACCCAGACCGATTCGGCGTCGCGCGAGAACTTTACCAACTAAGCCATCCTAGCCATTGCCGGGTTTATTTAAAATTTTTTATTTCTAATCGTTTAAAATCGCTTCTTTTAATAATTGATGACGATTCAAGAGGATTAAAAACGATTAAATTTTAATCGTTTCGAATTGTCATAAATCGTTTTTTAATCTTCATTCGGATCCTGAAATTGCAATGTTATTTTACGATTAAAGACGATTCATGACGATTAAAAATTTCAAATCGTCATGAATCGTCTTTAATCGTGAAATAATATTGCAATTTCTGGTTCCGAATGAAGATTAAAAACGATTCATGACGATTTGAAATATTTAATCGTCATGAATCGTCTTTAATCCTAAAATAACATTGCAATTGCTGGTTCCTAATGAAGATTAAAAACGATTCATGACGATTTAAAATTTTAATCGTCATTAATCGTTTTTGATCGTAAAATAAAAAATCGTTTTTTGACGATTTGGGACGATTAAATCTGGAAATCCATGACGATTAATGATGATTTAATTTTTAATCGTTTTTAATCGTCACAAATCGTTTTGTTTAATCAGGGTAGGGATAAGAACAACATATATAGTTTATTATTATTGTTATTATTGATGATACTGAAGGTAGCCAACGTTTAATAATTATTCTTCATACCTCGGTCGAAAGTACGTATTCCGGCATCAATTTCGCGGCAGAAAGTCTAACATTTGTGCTATGCTGGGATTACCTGCACGCCATCTATAACAGCGGGCAGAAAGAAAGTAATAGCGGGACGAAAGAGTTTTTTCGTGATACTGTTACCGGTTATACGTATACTACCGTCACTTTGACAAGATTTGCTGATACTCGCTCGCATTTACCCTAGCGGTTTTGGTGTCACCGTTGGAAAAAACTCGACAGAAACTCAGTGTTTCGAGGGAGTTTCGACAGCGTTTTCGCGGTAGAAACGTGGCGTTTCGTGTGCGATTGCGACACAGAGTTTTTACGGAGTTTTGTCCGTGTTTTTGAAGAGTTTTGCAAGTTTTCTCTTAGAGTTTTGTTGGTGTTTTCTTGAAGTTTTGTCGGTGTTATCGCGGAGTTTTCTTAGTGTTTTATCGGAGTTCTTGGGGTGTTTCCTTGTAGTTTGGTCGGAGTTTCCACAGATTCTAGCGCTTTTAGCGCCACCGCAGAAATTCGGAAAAAACTCGAGCGAAACTGGTTGTATCGTGGAAGTTTCGACACTGAGTTTTTGTGGAGTTTTGTCGGTGTTCTTGCTGAGTTTCGTGGGTGTTCTTGTGGAGTTTTATCGGTGTTTTCGCGGAGTCGTGTTCGGGCTCGTATTTGTGGTGGTAACTTGGAGTTTGTGTGGCATACTTATGGCATTTTGAAATAAAAAACTTGAACATTTACACCATCGGTGGTGTGAAGTTCTAATTCACACAATCCAAAAGTTAACACTGTGCATCGTGTGACTGCACACCGGCAGTGTTGAAAATTTTAACACCAAATCATTCACACCACACCGTGGACTCCAAATTTTTTACATTGTTTAGATGTCATTAACAATTTCAAAGTTTTAGGTTATACGTTAGAATATAAAAATGATAATTATGATTATAAAATCAAACTAATACGTTGATAAATTTACTAAATTAACATAAATATATACGAGAGATTAATATAAGTAAATTCAATAAATCATTGTCATTTAATTTAAAAAATTCATATAAATTTATTTAAGAAATAATATTTAATAAATTATTATAATCAAATTATAAGTTTGAATTCAATTAATTACTTTTATTATAAAATTAACAATTCTTAATAAAAGTAATGAAATACTTTAAACCATTTGAATAGTTTAAAATTTTAATGACAATTACTATTAATGAATTCACTTATGGCTATACAATTTAATATTATCACTTGATAATTATCATCATTAATTAATTCATATTATAAAATAAACAATTCATAATAAATGCAATATTTATTTTGATCGCCCACAATCGAATTTCCACGATAGTATCAAGTCTTTTATCAATTTTTAAATATTAATTTTCACAGAATTGTTATTTATCGTACTACTTTTTAATCACGATAATAAACTCTTTATTACACCACTAATTTAGCATAAGGTAAGTGACCCCTCTATCGGCCAGGCCCCCTTTATCGGTCACTTAGTCGAAAAATCGATATATTTACATCATAAGTACGTATTCATGAGTAAATAGTTAAAAAAAAAAAAGCAAAATTAATCTAGTTCAGATTAAATATACTTTTATTATTGTAAAAATTCATTTTATAATTTAAAAAAAAAAAATAATAGTGCATCAGATGCGATTTCTGGTGATATCTTATCAGGTAGACTAAGGCTTTTTGTTTTTTCAATATAACCTGTTACTAATTAAAAAAAAAATTGAAAGTCCGATTTTTTTTTGTAATCTTATTAGCTCATTTCATAGTAATTTTAGGAGTTGAAAATTTAATGATTTTTGCGTAATTTATATTAAAAATAGGGTGGCCGAATATAGATACAAGAAAATTACCTCTGTATACATTATCGGCCACCTTAGTTTTATTTTTTTTGAGGTTATCAGCACTTATATGCAAAATAGTCAATTTAATTTGTTAATGTCAAAATAAATAAACAAATTGATTAAGTTATATTTCAAAATAAATATAAATATTTAGAATAGATGTAAATAAATTATATACATCCGATCAGCTGAAATTTTATCTATAAGGTGGCCGAGGCGGGTCTAGGCAGGCCGATAGAGGGGACAGCTAGGCCAATAGAGGAGACATCAGAAATTGAAGTTATTTTCATTTATTATTTAATTTCTAATAAATATCTTTACAGATGTTTTTTTTTTTTATTTGAAGTTAAATGTATAACCCTGGTGGAGGAGCGCGATGTCAAAAACGATGCGTCGTCAAAACCACTAAAGCGACATCGTTTTTTTAAAGAAACGTGACACGATTGAAAAGTTAATAAATGGTTGAAAAATGAGGGAATCTTGATAACAATGCAAAGAGCTATGATATCTGAGTCGACAAAAAAAAATTTATAATAACAAGTTGTTATTGAGACAAAATAAAACGTAATTAATTGTAATAAATGAAGATAGGTACTTTGCAAGCGTTTTATAAACAAAAATGTATAATGTGTGTCATATCGATAACGTAGAAAAGTAAAATAATTTTTGTATCAATAATGGTGTGATGAGGAGACAAGTAAAATAGTTATTTTATCGATAATCGTAGGTTCGTAAGAAAAGCAAGAGATGTCGCTTTAACATGAATTAGAACATAAATGATAAAAGTGGGGCTCGAGCAAAGCGTAAAACTCTCAATAAGAAACGGCATCGTTTTTCTTTCAGCTCTACCAGCAACGATATAATGTTATTGAATAATTAATTCTGGAGATAATAAATAGATATATAATGCATTATCTTTATTGCAAGAGTAAGTTGATGTCTACTAAAAAATGATGAATTTTTTAATGTTAAAATTGAATTAGTTAAAATAATAAAAAAAAAAAATACATGAACGATATAAAATACCAAAGCGACATCGTTACCTTAGAAACGACTCCCAAAACGAGATCAGATTATCAATGATAACTCTAATGCCCAAAATTAATTTAACGTTTATCATTAAATAGACTGCATTAAATAATTAATTTTTACTTTTATTTATTATTGATTTCATAACAGCGAGCTCACTGAGTAATCACTTCTGTTATATGAACTGTCTACAAACAACATCGCTTTTTTCGTAAAACAATCACACGAAAAATATTATTTCTTTAATTCAATTATTTTCAACAAAATAATTCAAATATGGGTTGATTGATTTTAAATTTAATTATTCAGGTATCGATCGCCTAATTGACAACAAAATGTTTATTTCTGCGGCATAAAATCAAGGCGACGTCGTTAATTCAGAAACGATTTCAAAAACGATATTGGACCAGCATTATCTACTTTTTTTGAACCATACAGAATTCATTAAACATAAATTGTTGATTTCACGCTTATAATTGGGTAAATTGTATTAAATGACATACTTGTTTACTTTCATTATTAGTTTTCTCAAAGCAAGCTCACAGACAAATATTTTTTTTTGCGCAAAGTCTTGAAACGACATCGCTTTTTGTAAAACGATTACAAAAAGCGGCGTTTCATTATACTTAATAATTTTTAAAAAAATTATTAAAATCTTAATTGTTTATAATTTAATTCAATTTTTTGGTTTCCGTTCCATAAATAGACAGCATATCGTTAATATATATATATCCTGTATAACACTTAAGCGACATCGTTTTTCTAAAGACGATTTCAAAAACGATGGCGGACTAAAAATGACAGTTTTTGAAACATACCAAGTTAATTCAACAGAAATAGATCATTTTACGCTTATCATTCAATAAATTGTATTTAATAAGAGTTTTTTTTATTTTAATCTACTAAATCATTGCAGCAAACTCACAGATTGAAACTATATTGCCCGAAGTCGTAAAACGAAATCGCTTTTCGTAAAACAATCACACGAAAAATATTATTTCTTTAATTCAATTATTTTATTATTTTGTTGACAATTATTGACTAAGGTACCAAACGTTTATCGTGTGATCGTTTTACGAAAAACAACGTCGCTTTAAAACTTTGCGCAATAAAAATGTTTAGTCTGTGAGCTTGCTGCGATGATTTCATTGATGAAAATAAAAATACTTTTATTTAATACAATTTATTGAATGATAAGTGTAAAATTGTTGACTTCTGTTGAATGAACTTTGTATGCTGCGAAAACTCTTATTTCCAGACCGATAGCGTTTTTAAAATCGTCATCAGGAAACCGATGTCGCTTTGTTGTTATACAGCATATATTTACGATTTACTGTTAATTTCGGCGATCCCCGGGTGAAAATATTTCAAACTGAAAAAATGATAATTTTTTTTCTCGGCCGAAAAAGGCCCCAGTACACGGCAAAAAAGGAACTGTAATAAATAAAGCTTGATGTTTAATAATTATAATATTTTTAGCAATTAATATTCTTTTAAATAGTAAAATCATGATTTCAATATTCAATAAATAATAATTATAAATTGAATGCTAAAATATATAGTTCATTTAGATAAAATTATTATTTAAAACTATAAAGAAGACAAAGTAAATGCAGGAATAATTATACTTTAAAGATTAATAGCCAAGGTTTGAATATCTGTTTGTAAAATAAGAAATTAAAGTCTCAAATAATAAAATATAAAGGATAGAATATAATAAATTTAGTTAGAACCTTATTTTGTAAAGTCCTTTAAATAAGAAACTTTACCAGGAGTTGCTTTTAAATTTTAATATTAGTCAACAGTCAAATTTAATGATATAAACGAGAAAAAATAAATTTTCACGGATATTTATTATTTAAGTAAATAATAAATATTCCCACTTAAATTAATAAAAACTGACTATGTGAAACTGTATATTATACTTCATCAATTTGTAAAAAGTATATATGAGCCTCAGCAAATTTTATCGTTTGATGCAGTAAAATTTCATGCTCCACCATCATCCCGGCTGTCGAATTTCAAACCACAGTAAGTGACAAATTTTTCAAAATCGATTTTTTAGTATTTTTAGTTCCAGTGGAGTTTTGTGAACATGATTCTATACATATTTCAAAAATTTTATTTTTGTCAGTTATTGCGTTTTGAAATTGGGCAGCCGATCCATTTAAGTACGAAAATAACTTTAGACTTTCATACGCATGCGGTGGTCGAGCGCTCTAAGTGCAAGGGATTGGACTCTGTTCACGAAAGGTTCGTCGGTTCGAGCCCGTGAGACGGCTGAAATTTTTCTGATGATTTTTCATATAAAAATTCGAACATCTATATACTGTACCGACAAATTTAGTTATTCATAATACAGACAAGGATGCAATCAATTAGATGTACGACGATAAGAAAAACAGATAATAAAAGAAAGGAGAGGGAGGGGGTGAAATCAGATACCCAAATGTAACCTTGTACTACGAGAGCAATGGTAAAAGCCAGAAGTAAATAATTCAAAATAAACAAATATAAAATAGAACGAAAAAAAAAAAAAAAAAAAAAAAAAAAACAGTTTCATTATTTCAAATAATAAAAATGAGGGTTCAGAACAAAAAATATGAGTATGGTTGCACAAGATAAAATAACGATCAACTAATGAAATTATATCGACTTGGAGATTTTTATTGTTTGAAACTTAAAAATTTATGGTCTAAGTTTTAATTTTTTCCATAGTCAGTCTAAAAAATATCATCTTGCTAATGAAAATATACAATTCAAGATAATAATCTTTACTAATAATATATTTATTATTTACTTTAATAATAAATATCCGTGAAAATTAATTTATTATCGTTTATATCATAAAATTTGACTGTTGACTATTATTAAAATTCAAGCAACTCCTGGTAAAGTTTCTTATTGAAAGTACTTTACAAAATAACGTTCTAACTAAATTAATTACTTTCTATCCTTTATATTTTATTATTTGAGACTTTAATTTCTCATTTTACAAACAACAGATATTTAAGCTTTGGCTATTAATTTTTAAAGTATAATTTTTTCAGCATTTACTATGTCTTTTTTATAGTTTTAAATAATAATTTAATCTACATGAACTATATATTTTAGCATTCAATTTATAATTTTAATTTAATAAGTATTGAAATCATGATTTTACCATTTGAAAAAATATTAATTGCTATAACAATATTACAATTATTAAACATCAAGCTATATTACAGTTCCTTTTTTTCCGTGTAAGAAATAATTGTTTAAAATTATAATTCGTTGATTATGAGAAATTTTGCTCGTATGAAGTTAAAGAAATCGATTTTTCATTTTCGCTCATTAAAATATATTTCCACTAAGCCACGAACTGTCATATAACTTACATCAATGATACCACAAACGCAAATTTTATATTATATCAAAATATAAACTATTCCCATTAAAATTATGTCACGATAAATATTTAATTATTGAATGTTTTTACTGTCTTATATAAAATTATAACTTAGTGAGTTACTAAAACATTTTATAAATTGAAAACATAATTTTTCTCAAAATTTTGCAATATATTTTTAAGTTCCACAACTTGAAAATTTGTTATGTTCTATTTTGAGTTGCATGAAATATTTTTTTAAGTACGATAATTTTATTAAAAAAAAAAAAAATACTATGACCGAAAACAGGCCGATTCATTTGCCGGCCAAATATCGACCTTTTTAAGAAAAATAAAAATTTCTCTGCCAATTTTCAGACTATTTAATAACATTAAAAATTTTTCGGTGCGTTTTCAGCCAACTTTCGGCCTCTTTAAATAAAATTTTACAGTTTCGACGTAATTTCGGCCAAATATTTTAACCTAGGGCAGTATCCATATAATTAAATTAAACCTTAACCATTAAATATTTTAATTACTTTGTTAAAAAAAAAAAATAATCAATAACAAAACGTCGACTCTGCATTTGTATACAATGAGAAGCGATGTCGTTTTTAGAGACTTGACGTAACAATAATGTTTACTCATTGACCTTGTTATTATGAATTCAATAAGAAATAATAATAAAATTGATAATTTAATACAGTTTATTAAATAGTAGGCGTGAAATTAATTTTGGACATTAGAGTTGTTATTGATAATCCGAACTTTATTTCAGAGTCATTTTAAAGGTAATGATGTCATTTTGATGTTAAACAACGGATACTCAAGATTGGCTGTCAATTTTGACTACAAGGACAAAAAAATAAAATACAGCTCAACCAATTTATATTTTGTTGAAAATTATTGAGTGTAAATAATGGAACGTCGATTTCTGGGATCGTTTCACGAAAAATGATATCGTTTTATAATTTCGCGCAATAATAATATTTAGTCCGGCATCGTTTTTGAAATCGTCTTTCGAAAAACGATGTCGCTTAAGTTTTATACAGGATATATATATTAACAATATGCTGTCTATTTATGGAACGGAACCCAAATAATTAAATTAAATTATAAACAATTAAGATTTTAATAATTTTTAAAAAAATTGTTAAGTAAATAATGAAACGCCGCTTTTTGTAATCGTTTTACAATAAGCGATGTCGTTTCAAGACTTTGTGCAAAAAAAAATATTTGTCTGTGAGCTTGCTTTGAGAAAACTAGTAATGAAAGTAAAATAGTATGTCATTTAATACAATTTACTTAATTATAAGCGTGAAATCAATAATTTATGTTTAATGAATTCGGTATGGTTAAAAAAAAATAGATAATGCTGGTCCAATATCGTTTTTAAAATCGTTTCTGAATTAACGACGTCGCCTTGATTTTATACCGCAGA
Organism: Microplitis deprimator; assembly: GCA_964016945.1. Lineage (NCBI taxonomy): Eukaryota > Metazoa > Arthropoda > Insecta > Hymenoptera > Braconidae > Microplitis > Microplitis deprimator. Next base: position 10,440,012 of record OZ024707.1, on the reverse strand, counting down.
AAAAAACATTTTGTTGTCAATTTGGCGATCGATACCTAAATAATTAAATTTGAAATCAATCAACCCATATTTTAATTATTTTGTTGAAAATAATTGAATTAAAGAAATAATATTTTTCGTGTGATTGTTTTACGAAAAGCGATTTCGTTTTACGACTTCGGGCAATATAGTTTCAATCTGTGAGTTTGCTGCAATGATTTAGTAGATTAAAATAAAAAAAACTCTTATTAAATACAATTTATTGAATGATAAGCGTAAAATGATCTATTTCTGTTGAATTAACTTGGTATGTTTCAAAAACTGTCATTTTTAGTCCGCCATCGTTTTTGAAATCGTCTTTAGAAAAACGATGTCGCTTAAGTGTTATACAGGATATATATATATTAACGATATGCTGTCTATTTATGGAACGGAAACCAAAAAATTGAATTAAATTATAAACAATTAAGATTTTAATAATTTTTTTAAAAATTATTAAGTATAATGAAACGCCGCTTTTTGTAATCGTTTTACAAAAAGCGATGTCGTTTCAAGACTTTGCGCAAAAAAAAATATTTGTCTGTGAGCTTGCTTTGAGAAAACTAATAATGAAAGTAAACAAGTATGTCATTTAATACAATTTACCCAATTATAAGCGTGAAATCAACAATTTATGTTTAATGAATTCTGTATGGTTCAAAAAAAGTAGATAATGCTGGTCCAATATCGTTTTTGAAATCGTTTCTGAATTAACGACGTCGCCTTGATTTTATGCCGCAGAAATAAACATTTTGTTGTCAATTAGGCGATCGATACCTGAATAATTAAATTTAAAATCAATCAACCCATATTTGAATTATTTTGTTGAAAATAATTGAATTAAAGAAATAATATTTTTCGTGTGATTGTTTTACGAAAAAAGCGATGTTGTTTGTAGACAGTTCATATAACAGAAGTGATTACTCAGTGAGCTCGCTGTTATGAAATCAATAATAAATAAAAGTAAAAATTAATTATTTAATGCAGTCTATTTAATGATAAACGTTAAATTAATTTTGGGCATTAGAGTTATCATTGATAATCTGATCTCGTTTTGGGAGTCGTTTCTAAGGTAACGATGTCGCTTTGGTATTTTATATCGTTCATGTATTTTTTTTTTTTATTATTTTAACTAATTCAATTTTAACATTAAAAAATTCATCATTTTTTAGTAGACATCAACTTACTCTTGCAATAAAGATAATGCATTATATATCTATTTATTATCTCCAGAATTAATTATTCAATAACATTATATCGTTGCTGGTAGAGCTGAAAGAAAAACGATGCCGTTTCTTATTGAGAGTTTTACGCTTTGCTCGAGCCCCACTTTTATCATTTATGTTCTAATTCATGTTAAAGCGACATCTCTTGCTTTTCTTACGAACCTACGATTATCGATAAAATAACTATTTTACTTGTCTCCTCATCACACCATTATTGATACAAAAATTATTTTACTTTTCTACGTTATCGATATGACACACATTATACATTTTTGTTTATAAAACGCTTGCAAAGTACCTATCTTCATTTATTACAATTAATTACGTTTTATTTTGTCTCAATAACAACTTGTTATTATAAATTTTTTTTTGTCGACTCAGATATCATAGCTCTTTGCATTGTTATCAAGATTCCCTCATTTTTCAACCATTTATTAACTTTTCAATCGTGTCACGTTTCTTTAAAAAAACGATGTCGCTTTAGTGGTTTTGACGACGCATCGTTTTTGACATCGCGCTCCTCCACCAGGGAAGCTTTAAAGTTCTATCACTGTTTTATACATGAATTGGTTTTTTATATTTTAATTCTCAATTCGAAAATAAAATACGCTTAACTGGCCGATAGAGGGGTCACTTACCTTAGTAATAAATTATATATAAACGAATTCATATAAAATTATTTGTAATATATAATTATTATTATGTTTAATTAAACAACACTTTACTTAGCAAATTTTTATCATGAATTTGAGGTTATTGAGTATATTATGTAAATGTAAATATACCTTGACGAAGACAGTACATACCTGGTAAAAAATGATTCCGTATAATTATATATAATTATATATGAGTCCATATATAATCAGATCTGGAAATTGGCCAGATCTGATCATATATAATTATATATGATTAGATATAATCAAATCTTTTTATTTATAAACTTACAAATATCCTTATATAAATCGATATCGATTTATACATTTAAATTGCTGCCGAAACCTTTGAATATTTTTTAAGTAATGGGAATTTAAGTTTGATTGATAGTTGACAAAATAAAAATTTAATAACATTAATATTAAAATTGTTACATTATGTCATAAGTTTATATCACTTTAATCACGTGATTAAAAACTACATATAAGTTTATATGTTATGTCTGATCAGATCTAATTATATACAGACTCAAGTATAGTTAGATAGTAACGTACATTTTTCTTAGTACTTGATAAACTCAACAAAATTATACATACATTTCTACTCTAAAAAATTACTCAATTACTCGAACTTAAATTACACAAAGTCGGGCTACGTTACACTTCGCCCACCGATCACTCCTCTCATTTCCTCCAGATCCTGACGGGCGCCAGCCGACTTTTATTTCCCCGGTATCGGCAACCGGTCTAAACATACACGTAAATTAAAACCTAATATCTAAATCCTTCAGAGATGAGAGCAATGAACGGTGGTAGCGGCGTGTCCTGGTGCGCTCAGTATGCTAGGTTGTGGAGAGAGGGTCGCGGTTCTTCGTGACGCGGAAGAAGCCAATTAATTACATTAAAATAAAATAAAGAAAAGAAAACTAAATAAAATACCGTAAAGATGACGCGAGAGTGACGCGAAGGGCCCAAATGGCCCGCGGTCGAGTACTCTCGGTCCATCAACCAAATAAATACCTGAGTACGCCATTGGGAACCTCTCGTGGACGACGAATCACAAAACTTAACACAATAATTGATAAAATAAAATAAATGGTGCTGTAATTCGCGACAACGATTCACACGATAAACGGCTCCAAGAGCACAATTCATAGAGCCACAAGCTCCAAAAACGACGACCACGAAGGCTAGATATAAGGAGGACGTTCGCTGTAGTAATGTCACGGCCTGAAAATTGGATACAGACATCAGAGCGCGCTACTGTTGCAAAAGTCCCCATAGATTTAAAATTCAAATAAAATCTGTAATGAACGATGTTTAAAAACCAAATTCAAGTTATCACAATTAAAATAAGCATTGTTTACGCAAAAAATTAAAAATGATTTCTTAAATAGAATATCAATTATTAGAAATAGAAATGGTAAATTAATTATTTTACTTGTAATTTTCCAGAATGGTCACTTTCTTCAGTTTTTAAATAGAGGTTTTTGTGCTAAAAAAAATATGCGAATAACTTTAAATAGAAAAATATTTATTATTATAAATATAAACAAATATTCATTATTATTTATATAAAAATTATTAATACGAACATCGAAGCGAGCAACAATTAAGTTTAATTAAATATAAGTACAGAGTTAGGGACAAATATTATTTTTTCGCAAATTTGCGCATACGTTTAGTCATTATTTGACGATTGTTTACATTACGATTGAAAAAATCGGTCAAAAAATGGCCTCTCATCACAATAAAATTATTTATAATCTTTATCATAAATTCTTTGCGGTGTTTTTCACATCCAAGAATTGGTAAATCATCAAGTTGTGAAATTTTTTCAAGAATTTGAAACATTGTATCCGATGTAAAATTTCTTGTTCCAACAACTATTAATACCTGAATTTCTAATTGTCTTATGAATAAAAATAAAGCCTCACTTGGATAAATTAAATTTCCATCGCTCATTTTTTCAATTAATTTGTCACGTTCCGTTGGAAATGAAGCAGCTAACATTTCTTTACAGTCTAAACACTTCGTAAAACGAGAAACTTTTCTGGCCATGAATCCTGCAATGTATGAAACGACATGATCACTAGTATGGTTATGTCATAATCATGATCTAAATGAACGTAATCATCATTTGAAATATTAGACCTATCTCCATTGTCAGAGGTATTATTAACTAAGGATGTCTCCGACGACTTATCGTTATAATTATCATTAGCATTAGCCGAACTATTATCACCATTATCATCATTAAAATTAGTAGTAATATAACAAGCACTATTACTATCATTATTAGTATCAGCATCACAATAGTTAGAATTTTCAACATCACTAAAATTATTATTATTATTATCATCACAGTTATTTTCACTTTGAATAGAGTTCACATTTCTTTTATTAAAATCACAGACATCAGCAGTTTCATTCTCATCACTTTCATCACTAGTTTCATCGACCCAATGCTCAAAAGGTAAACGTTCATCATCATTATTATTAAAAAATCTTAGGTTCTCGTTTGCTATTCCTGCTTCAACAATAGAATCAATTTTATCAAGCCAAATTTTTTTATTTTGACTAGATGCAGTTAATGATTCTTTAGTGTGCATCAGTGATTTTAGTAATTCCCAACCGGTGACGTTGGAACCCCTCGGTGGTGTTGCTAGAAAATAGCTGCAGAGAAGACGGAAAACTTGGCCAAAAAGTATTGGATCCGGTTAGTCGTTACATCCACAAGCTGACCGCATAATTCCGAAGAATTTCTAAAATATACAACGGTTAAAAATAAAACACTACAATTTTCGATATCAATAATAATAGTAATTAATTCATAAATGAACTTGTATATCTTACTTTCAAAGCATCTTGATTCAATCACGACGTCATGAGGTAATCATAATTACACTTATCATGTAAAAATTCAAGTAATTCCAAAGTAGTTCCGAGAGTTACTTTAAAGCCAGTTAAAGTACTGGTTGTGATTGGAAACTCAAAATTCTCAAAATTATCGAAATCATCAGGTTTATTAGCCTTCTTCATTTTTTCAGCTTTTCGTTTTGTTATCTTTTTTTTAGCTTTTTTCTCTCAATCACGGAGATATTGATCAAAATCAATAATAGCCAAGCAATTAAATAGAATATAAAATGATAGTTTACAAATAAAAGCAATATTTTAGCGGTGTTACGAAAAAAAAAGAAAGTTACAAGTTTTTTATGTTAATGATATAGAAAATATTTAAATATCAAATAATGCAAATTAGAATAACAAATTCTGGCTTAAATAAGATTTTATTGCGTGATCGCACATAGATAATAAATTAAGTATTAGACATAATGATGTAATAGGATCCAGGTTTTAGATTTTTACAAATTAATTTTTTAAATTTACTCACACTTAATTAACTGCGGTATCGTTTTATTGGCTGAGCCGTAGAATATTGATGTCAAAAGACTGAAATTATGTAATCAAAATGTTATTTTAATATTCATTGAAATACCTTTCTCATTGAACAGTTAGTGTTTGGACGTAAAGCGTTTTCTGGAGTTCGAGAGTTCATAGCTGTGATTACATTATCTACTTTTTCCATGAAAGATATTGTAGGTTCACAATCGTGCAGCTCATAACATTCATCCTTATACATCGACATAGCTACTCTTAATTGACGTGAAAATAACTGAAAACAAATACATTCAACATTGTAATTTTTAGAGAAAAGCTACAAACATTCATTATTTTATAAATAAATAATTTGCAGTATATAACAACATGAAAAACACCTGCGTAGCGAGCAAGACATTCATTTTTTGAAAGCCTTCAGGCTTTAAATGATGAGGTGATAATTTGAAACCTATTTTCAAGTTCATTTTACCATATGCCTCAAGCTTCAAGAGTGCTTCCCAATGAAGCATTTTGATAATACCATCCGGAGTCTAAAAAATGAACTATTTATGAGTATTACGCAGCTATCACATATACATAAATAAATGTTAATAACAAATAACAATATTACCCAGAAAGAAGGGAATTTAATTATTCCATTTCTGAAGTTTTTCAGCAAGTGGCAAAAATCAGAAGCAAAGTATAGTCGTCTTTCAGTATCATAAGGGTGCTTACAGCTAAATTTTCTATCTTCTATACCAAATAACTTCCATGCACCGCGATTCCATTGGGCTGCATCGGTCGTAACACAATCCACATGAAACCCAGCTTTTTCAATTAATAATATACATTCTATTATCAGTTTAGACAATATTTCACTAGTAACAGAACTTTTGCTGAGGAAACTTCCAACCACTTGTACCCAATCACCTTGAAATGGCTGATATATAAATACGAGAGCATGCAGATCATCTGCTCTTGTGTTTGAAAATTTTCCTGGCGTATAATCTCCCAAATCAACGAATCTATCTAGTTTCATTGTTCTTGTGTTTAACTTGACTCCTTCACTCAACGCTACTTCTTCAATAAGAAGTGTACCTAAAGAAAAAAATATCAAAATTTTATATTTTGTCTATTGCAGTTAATGAATATTATTATAACGTATAAAAGAAGCAAGTTCATAAAGCGAATCAAGAATTTTTAAATGTTTGAATCTACTATTTATTTTATTGTTAATAACTACAGATACTATTAAGTTGTTAATGTTGCAGCTGAAGCTTCATAACAATTCTGATTATAATACCCCTTTTGGAATGTGCTTCCATACGTGAAGCTTTATAACCGAGTGTATCAAAAATAGCATTAGGAAAACCGAATGCGCTATCCAATTTTTTGATGTAGGAATTTAGCGTGTCTTTACAAGGGAGGGGTAAAATTTCTATTTCTCTGAGACGATCATACACCGCGGAACTTTTTATGCGCATTAACAGGCATTCGTATACCCACTCAATATCGTATCTCCTCTGTTTGGAATTTTTTACTTTAGCTGCATCGAAACAAGCTCGAACAGCTTTTTGTTGGATTTCAGGCAGATCAGCGATGACCTTTTCTAGAGTCTCAGCCTCAACAGCAGCACATTTAAGTTTTTGATCATCAATCAATTTCGATAGTTCATTATTCTGCAAAATTAAAAAAATACACATAAAACAAAACTATTTAGCTGCTTTATAAATTACGTATGAGAGCTTACTACCCTTCGCTGTAAGCGTAAAGTCTTCCTTTTCTGGGAAATTAATTGACGTTTAAGCTTATCGCATTGCATTTTTAAATTTTGGGTACTTTTATTATCACGGTTTTGGAGTTGACGCCGAAGAGTTCGGCAAGGTTGACATCGGGTGATATCCTGATAATATCGTTGTTTTTCATTTGTCAATAAATTTTTACAACTTACTGAACACCTGTTGAAGAGTTGTTTTATCACTATATTCATTACTATTATTGAATAACAAAAATTATATATTTAAATTGTACCTGTTGCTATCGAATCCTGTGCCATCACAAAAATTAATAGTTTCTAGTTCTTTTAATAAATCCCAAAAATCTTCTTTATCTAAAAGAGTAAATGTTACTGTCGTCGACTTATTGGTTTTCAAGTTAGTCACCTACATAAGAAATAAAATGCTTCAAAGTAAACTTTAATCCACAACAAACAAAAATTAAAAATATTAAAATATTATACCACAATATTTAATGCTTCATCTATCTTAACGTGAAATTTTAATGACAAAGATTTGGGATCAGCATAAAACAAAAATATTTTTTGATTATCTGTTACATAATTAGCCCAGCTCCATTTTTGGGGCAACATATTAGTTTTCAAAGTTTCAAATAATCTATCACTGTTAAAATTTGTTTCTCCTAGACTCAAATTTTCATGTTGAGTACTTTTAGACTGCTATTAAATAAAATATAAAAGAAATGTATAATTCGCTTCAGTCTAAGAAAAAAAAAATTTATTTTGATAACTCAAGAAACAACTTACTTCATTAAGATTTAGAGTACTACTAGAAGTTTCAACTTCGAGAGTTCTAGCGGCCGGAAGTACATTATCAGAATCTATTTGCAAATTCGCTGCTTATAGACATTTGGAATTCTATCAACTCTCGGAATGGCATTCGGCTTTAAAGTATATTTTTTTCGATTTGAAATATAAGTATCTTGATTAAATATTGGTAGCATATCTTTTTTAATTATGTCATCGTCCGAAAAATGTAACTCGCAAACAAATTTGTCTGGTGTCAAATTTTGACATAATGCTAAGCTCCATTTGCGCAATTTATCGGCATCCTGTATGAAATTTTATATTAAATATAATATAGCGACATTGTCCATAATAAATATATCTAATTATTCCAAATTAAATATTGTTACTATAGTTCTAATAAGTAAATTAATTAAATAATACAAAATATATTATTTGTAGGTTACTTGTGGAATTTTAAATAGAGAAGTCTGTCGAAGATTGGAGTCATTATTTCTCTTTCGCTCTTTTTTTTTCCCACTCAAACAATTTAAAACAGCACAACACTTCACCATTTTTATTAAAATTTAATCCTAAAATAACTGAAAATTACATAAAATAATCCTTCTAAATTATTCTTGTCTTTATAAAGATAAACACTACTTAATGCGTGTCATGCGCAATAGTAGCCAAAAGGGGACCTCCGCTATCTAGCTGCAATCTAGTGGCCAAAAGCGAACTAAAATCTTTACGGTATTTTCTGTACGCCACAACAGTTGGAAACCCAATAGCGAGCGTCCTCCTTCTATCTAGCCTTCGTGACGACGACAGTCTAGGGTTGCGGTCGAGGTCCACCTCAGAGACTCTCCGAATCACCACCACTCGCTCCCAAACTCTAAGCTCGACTATTGGGTCGGCTCGTACTTGAGCGACTCCGAATCCCAACTCTCTGATACCATGGTCTGCTCCCAACTACCCAACTCTTTTCTCCCACTCCATTCACTTGCACGCTCTACTACTTTCAGTCACTCTCACATTCTCACTTCTCACGGGTCTTCCCGCAATGTCACTCCCCGTGATATTCGAAGTTAGCGAACTTTTGGCTTCCTTGAGCATCGCAAACGAGGCCTGCCATTCCCAAATAAATGTACACGTACCCCAGCTAACTCCGGGTACCAACACACAGGGGCGACGACATCTCAGTCGCTCCTCCGTGATCACCACTTCAACCCCGAGGGCTAGGCCTAGGCCTAGTCGTCATCACTGGTCGGGAGGCACGTTATCTTGGCCTCTATCCGCGACACAGCAAAACATCTCCCGTTAAATCCACGCTCCATCACACAGACACTCAAAAACATACATCGTATCGGACACGTACTCGTACTCTCAACACTCTTAACTTACTCCATACTTTCACCTCATCATCTACTACACTCAACTCGACACACATACTAGCTCTATCTCTCTCTAACACACCGACTCACGCTTACTCCACCTTCAACTCCGTCTCCTCGGCAATTTAACGTCACAATATATAGAATTATATATGATTATACAATCAGCGCCATGTATTCATACCGTACCTGGTTACAAGCGTACTTTTTACTTTTCTACTTTTAGTTCTCTACCAACATACAACTCTCTTAAATAGATTTCTATGCGAAAATATCAATATTAAATATATTTATGTTGCAAAATAATTCTATGTAAAATTATCTCTATGTAAACTTATTCTATTAAACATAAATATATGCTAAAATAACTCATGTCCAAAATATCTCTATATTATATATCTCTATGAAAATTAAGTCTCTACAAAATTTATTATAATATATTAGAATTAGGTGTTAACATATTTATATTATGGAATTTCTCTATAACTATACAACTCTCCTTAATATTTCTCTATTCTGCATATCTTTATGACACAACAATTCTATGAAAAAAATTTTCTATTTAAAAATTTTTCTATGCTGACCAAAGTCAGTTTCAACATTTCTCTACTACAAAAAAAAAAACTATTTCAAGAATGATTTTATATCTTACCACCAGCAATCGCGTGGCGCTACCATCCAATTCTTTTCTCTTAAGTTGCCCTCCCTAAAGTTGCTAGCTCCCTAAAGTTGACAGGGTACCCTTTCTAAAGTTGCTCGGATTTTCTCCCACTCTTCTTTTTACTAGACGAATCAGAATTCAAGATTCTGGCGCACGATTTAAACATCTATAATTGATTGAATACATATTCTGTTATGCCAGATAGTTAACCTAGAAATACAATTTTTTTATCATTAATAAAACTATCCGAGCAACTTATAAATAATTAACAAAAGTATTTTCGAGATGTAATAAATTTTATTAGTTTATTTTTTCAAATTTCTGCTCGGTAATTAGAAAAAAATTTTTCGTCATTGCAAATAATAGTTCAGTTAAAGTTTCAAATTAGTAATTATTTTATAAACTCTTAAAAAACAATGAGGAGTTTCTTAATTGTGAAAAGACGGAAAAGAACATTTATAAATATAATAAATGAACTTGATGAGTTTTTTTTATATAAACATACATTTTTCGTAGTTAATATATAAACTTTAATATTTATTTGATACAAAACAATATTCAACTAACATTAATTTATTTTTTTATAACGTAACACCAATTATTCTAATGAAAACTTTTTAAAATTCAACTTAATATTTTATTTATTTATTTATTCATTGCTTCAAATAGTTACATAACATTTCTAGCAAGGGGGATACATAATCACATACATCATTTATTCTTTTACAATATAAAAAATAAATTAAAATATATAAACCCAGTATGAATAAAATAATTGCAATTAAATATTAGAATAGAATAATTAAAACTTGAATATTGAATATTGCGACTAGTTTTTTGGTACATGAAATCAGTATAAAAACAGTCAGAGTTTTAAAAATAATAACCAGAACGTGGTACTTTGCAGGAACAATAAAGGTTAACAACAAAATTACAGATTTAAGGCCCAGGCTCTTAGTAGCGCACTTTTCTCCGCAAAATTTACAAAAGCTAGTATCACCTTGGTGTCGGTCGTGTTTAGTAGTGTTGCCAGCGGCACATCTTGGTCAAGAAAGCTTCCAAGATAGTAGTTGCGTAGAGTGGAAAACAGCGGGCACTTTAACAAAAAATGCTCGATGTTGTCCAGGTCATGCAGGTTGCAGAGTTGACAGCTAGTATTGGGTGTGAAGCGTATAATCTGACTATTGATTAATAGGCAACAGTAAAACTTGTTAGCGAGCCGGAGTTGGGCAAAAATGCGTTTGATTTTCAGGGAGGTTTTAACCAGCACGTACTTGGCTGGAGCGAGTTGTAGAGGCCTCTGGATGCTGAATTCTAAAGATTTGGAGAGTCTCGCTGAATCCAAATCCCTGTTGAACAGAATATTCCGATACTTGATGAAAATGCTGTTAGTTTTCGCTTCTCATAGGGAGGGATCCAAAGAATCCATTGCTCCACACAATCACATTCAGTTAAAAATTCTCTGAGTTTAGACGCCCAATTAAAGGTTTGTGTAAGAGGTGACGACTTTGCGAGTTGGAATAGACGTATAAGACAAATTTTACTCAACGAGGACTCTTCGTCTGAATGTTTTTAGTGTCCAGTTCCACAGTAAGTGCAAAGCTTTTCATGCTACGGGCGTGAGCCCGAATTTTAAGCGGTGAACCCAGTCTAGAGTATTGCGTGGAAGATTGTACATTCGCTTGTAGAATTGGGTCTGGACTGGTTCCAACGAATTTCGGTACCAAAAACCCCAGGCTAGGAATGCATATAAGAATACTGAGGCAACCAAAGATTCGAATAGTTTTGTGTAGACTTTCAAGGAGTCACATTTGGCCCTCGCCAGTAGGGCTACGGTGGTTCCAATTGCACATTTGGCTTTATTGGCAGCTGACTGTAGCGCCGTGAGACCCATAGTGGAGGAGTAGATCTTCACGCCCAAGTAGGAGTAAGTTTTTACTATGTTCAAACTACTACCTTTGTGTTTTCTGAACTGCTCAGGGCATTTCTTGTGCCTACCGGCGGCTTTAAAGGTAACTATCTCCGTCTTTACACTGTTGACAGTAAGACCATTTAGGTCACAGGATTCTTCGAGGACTTTAAGCTTACGTTTTAGGTCCACTTGAGAGTAGGATAAAATAACCATGTCATCAGCAAAGAGTAGCATTAAGAGATCACTAACACCATTAAGGTCGAGACCTCTAAGGCCTTTCTCCCAGAAAAATAATTCTATGTCATATAGATATAGCAGGAATAGATCCGGGCTCAATGCCTCCCTTTGTAACACACCTTCCGAAACTTCCAATTTTTTGGATTTATCACCCTGTGACACAATCTGGATGGTCGCCTTGTCATATAGGGACTTTACGGTATTGATAAATTTAGTGCTAGCCTTTGTATGATGGAACTTCTGCCACAACCTCCACTGAGGTACAGAGTCAAAAGCTCTTTATAGATCCACAAATATACCATAGATTTCCCGCCCATCTTTATGGCGGAACTGGAATTCTAGGGTATTTATGAGTGTAAAAATAGCATCCGAACAGCTGCGGCCTCTGCGAAATCCCGTTTGGCAATCAGGCAGAATATTTTCCTCCTCAGTCCACCTTGTTAGTCTCTTTTTAAGCACGGTAGTGAAAATCTTCGTGATTGTATTACAGAGAGCAATGCCACATGGAGTTAGATTTTTGTAGACTTCGTTGGGTAGTAGATCAGGACCTGCAGCTTTACCAGCTTTAAGAATTGATAATACTGCCCCAAGTTCTTCATATGTAATTTCGCCATCCAGGGTGTCGTTGAGAATTCTCTCTGCTATTGGAGGACTTACAAGTCTAGGGGAGTAGACCTTGAAGTAAAAGTCATTCCAGGAATCGATGGGTAAGGACGCGCGCAGACCGTTCTTGTAGGTTAGTTTTCTGATTACTGACCAGAAATTTACGGGCATCGAGACTGCATTGAAGGCGTCTTTAATTTGTTTGTTGTATTCCTTTTGTTTTAGAAGATAGATATCTCTATATTTTTTCTTATATTCAGCAGCTTCATTTCGGGCAGTTTGACTGTGATTTTCTTTTCTGCAAATTCTGAGGGACTTGCGGTACTTTCACTTGGATAGTTTACACTCAAAATCAAACCAGGGACTTTCACTAGAAGGGAAGAACTATCCAGAGCTGCTCCTTAGCATTATTAAGTTGGCATTATCGGCTGCAGAATATATAGCTGAATGTATCGAACTGTATTGAGAATCCAGATCGGATGAGTTGAGGAAGGAAGTACAATTGCCCAGGTGGTACCTATATTCATCCTTTGCATTGTCAGACCACTTAATCCTAGATGAGGGTGTAAGTGGCTTCTCGCTAGTGCATGTTACAATATTTTCAACCTCCACTACAATTTTCAAGTTTACAGGCCTATGATCTGATAAGGATGGTTCTAAAACGGCCTCTAGGTCCACTACACGGTGTAATGCATTTAAATCAATCCATACTAAGTCGATGATGGAGGTCCTGGCGCTATCAAAAATAGGTTGCGCCGGTGCGTCACTAGGTGTCCTGCCATTTAGTAGCGCAAAATCATTTTCCAGCATAAAATCCATGAGTCGACGGCCCCTATCACAGATGGATTCATCGGTGCTTGTCATCGAGTCTTGGAGAGCGGAGCCCATGAAAACTTCTTCCGGCCAAGGGTTTAGTGAACCAACTTTTGCATTTGTATCGCCTCCAAGTATGAAGGCATCATAGATATGAGCAACTTTAATCTCATCAATTGTGTCCTGCAATAAATGCAGGAGATAATTTATGTTTAAGCATTTGCGGAAGTAAACTGACCCAATAATCAAAATCGTCGATCCAACGGTTACTTTGTTGAAAATCCACCAGGGAGAAATATCCAGTACTGTTGAGGCGTACTAGGTTATCCATTATAACTCTCTTTCCTTTTCTGGTAATCTTTCTGCCCTACTGGGAGTTATTTTTAATAAATTGTCTAATATTCCAATCTATAGTTCGTTCTTTAGAAGTGCGATTCGAGTCAATCAAGATTTTTGTACCATTTAACTTGGCTTTTTTCATTTTTAGAATATCCGCTTTCAGGGAAGGATTGAATAGGTCAACGATGACTCGTTTGTTGTACTCTTTAATGGAAACATTGGAACTCGTAACTCCAAATTTTTCTTTTAGAAATTGCTTGGTCTCTTCGTAGTGATTGTTAGACTTGAAAGAAAGTTCTGTAATTGAAACCTTCGTTTTTCTGTTCTCTCTTCCAAGCGATTCAAGTCTGTTAGAGAGGAGTTTCAGCTCGTTTGCCTGAGGAGAGTCAACTGGAATACTAGAAGCAATTGACCTTTTGATATTCTCAATATTGGAGAATTTAACAGTGCTCTGCTCTAGCACAGAAGTACGATTACCAAAGCCAATTAGCGTGTCCTTTAGTTCTTTACTTAGGACTTCAAACTTCTTCTCGAAATCTTCAAAAGCTGTCGAATTTTTTTTGAAGTTCTCTTCCATTTTCGTCGTAAGCTCCGCATGTTTTCAGGCCTGGTCCTGCCTCATCTCCGTGAGTTCCTGCAAAATTTTTTCCATGTCAGTGTCGCTAAAATTGTCAGTTCCAGGGAGAGCAGGGGTAACAAATAAAAGATTAGTTTTTTTAGTTGCCGGGCTTTCAGTATCCTTGTTTAGCTCTTCAGGATCCCTCTTCCTTTTTGTTTTCAAAAAATTTAATATAGATGGACCGGAATCAGATCTGTTAGACAAGAGCCTTTGTAAGTTGGTATGCTTACCTCTGTTGCTGGTTTTAGTGATAACAGGTGCCAGTGCTGACTCAGAGGAGCTTTCTTCGTGACCGGCCGAGTTATCACTTGCGATAGTAGTTGAATCCGTCAAGACTCCAAAGATGTCGCTAGGTGTCATCGAAGAGAGAGGGAGCTCCAGGGCAATAAGCCAAGACAGAGAGCCAGGCAAAACTAACCTGCCAGATAAAACTCAGCATAGAAAATAATTCCATGTAAAAAAACTAAACACTATATAAGGGATACTTTTATTTTAAGGCACTTCTCAACACTGGGGTTTTTTTAATAAACACAAAAGAATAATTTAAATTATATCACTTAATGCGAATATTGATAAAGAATAAGAAGCTTGAAATGCACGTTACGTTAGAATCAAGCGCTGGTGGCGACCCCCAACTTAATATTAACATAGGAATGAATTAATAATGATGACATT
Source organism: Microplitis deprimator (assembly GCA_964016945.1). Classification (NCBI taxonomy): domain Eukaryota; kingdom Metazoa; phylum Arthropoda; class Insecta; order Hymenoptera; family Braconidae; genus Microplitis; species Microplitis deprimator. Next base: position 10,424,960 of record OZ024707.1, on the reverse strand, counting down.
ATCATTTCTATAAAATTAATATTTAAGAAAATATCTTGAGATCAATATTTTAAAATCTTTATTTTAATTTTTTAAATTAAAACTTAATTTAATTTTAGAAATTAGAACTTATTTTAATTTTAAGAAAAATTTAGTTACCATATTTCTGTGTGTGATTGGGGGATTCGTTGCGGACAAATTGGAGTTTTTTAGTTCGTAGCACAAAACACTCGTGAACAATGCACTCAAAATAATATTCATTACCAACATCATTGTGATTGTTTTTATTAAATTTTTACAACAATTAAATTATTTTATTGGCTCGAAATAAAATCAATTAACAATTAAATTCAAAATAATTAAACCTTTTTAATTGTATAATATCTAAATAAATAAAATTAGCCAGTATTTCTAAGACAAACGTCCGTTTACTTTGTCCGAATAATTAAAAAATAATTATTTTGTGCAATAGTGATAGTTAAGTTTGAGGGTTTTTTTTAAATTCATAATTTCCTCCCGTCAAGAAGGAGTATATATATATATATATATATATATATATATATATATATATACATATGTATATATATATATATGTATATATATACTGTCCACATTTTTAAATGCGCGTAAATGATATTTACACACTTCCCCATTTCCATGAAGATATCATTCGAGAAGTAGGGATTAAAGAACAACATATTGACTAATATGCGCTTACGTAGTGAAAACAAGGAGCGTGCGCATATTGTTCGATCGATTCCGGTAACCATTTTGGCTTTAGTTAGCCACATTGCCGTTTCTTCTAGTATATAATTGAAGACTAGACATTTTATAAATATTACTAGGAATGATATTGATTTATAAAAAATACAATGTGGGAAACGTAGGGGTGGGGGGGGGGGGCAAAAGGGGGTACTTAAGGAAATACTAAGTTTTTGAGGACTAAAATACGCTAAATCTTTTTGTTTTTAATGATATTCAAGGTAATTAGACAAAATTTTTAGCTGCCGTTAAGAAATAAACGGGGTAATAAAATGGGCAAGGCTAAAAATCCAAAAATATATTAAATTTTTTTTAATTTAACGATAAAAATTTGAAAAAATAATTTTTTCAGAATTTTCGGCTGGTCCATTTTGCCCCAGGTGTCATGCCTAGGGCTAAAAATACACAAATATATCGGATTTATAGTAATTAGACGAAAAAAATAAAATTTTTTTTATAAAATTTTGGGGGTACCCCGTTTTGCCTACCCTACCGCCTTCCCCTCTCCCCTATATCTATAATAGTAAAAAATAACGCGACTTTAAAAACAAAAAAAATGACCATAGACTTATTTATATTTGTCTTTGTCAGCTTGTACGAAATGTTGGTCCCCAGGCCGTTTGTTAGTAGGGTGTGAATTTAATTATTTTGTTTAAACAATTATTACAAATAATTACACCGGCACACAAAAAAAATTAAGTAGAATGTGCATTTGACCAGACCTACCTACGGGTACGTATTTCGATCCGCTGAATATGAATCGAAACTTTATTGAGACCAAGAGCCATTTTAAATGTAAAAAAATCACACAAACCCTCCAAAATTCCGAAAAAATATAGTTATCATGATAAAAAAACTTTTTCTGGTCCAATTCAGATAAAATTTTATATCTTTTCATGTCTTCTATTCGCATCTTAATTTTTTTAGTCTATTCACCCTCTAAAGCTGGAAAAATTCGAAAAAATTGTAAAAATTACCATTCATAACAGAAAAAAAATTGATTGAACATGATTTAATGCCTAAAATAAATACTCTATAACGTAGATATATCTAATAACTAGAAATCTGTGAAATACACAAGACTTGAAAAGATAGAAAGAAATGATTTTTACGAATCCTAAACTTTCCTTCGTTTGTATCGCTCTCTTTTATCCTCAAATGATCTTCGTAGTGGATTCGTCTTTCGTTTACGATTTTCTTCGGGTACTTCTCTATTCTCCAGACCTCGAGACTACAAATCGTATGTGGAACCCATGCTGAATCCAAATTAGTGATTTGGAGACCAAAACATTCTTCATAAATTTGTTTGATCTTATCAGATAACGATCTTCGATTCCTTTCCAAATTGTATTCTCCACAAATGTAACAAAATGAATCAGGACTTTTATTACACAGATGAGAATTACTTCTTGTAATAGTATACTCTCCAGTAGCCAAGTTTCCCACTTCTGAAGAGCTGCAGTCGCTTGATGACGACACCTCCGAGCCTGCTTTCTCACCCTGACCAGACGCCAATACTGGGGCTCCGACTCCCTGCATCGTAAAGTACTTATCACTTGTACCTGCCATGACGGCACACACGCCGTTAACCCAGGGACTCTGCCAGATGGTTCTGTTGCCCACCGTCACCACGTGGAGGTGCCCTGGTTACAGGCACAAGCAATTAAGTCTTCAGAAGTCAAAAACGAGAGTAAAAAAACCAAAAAAATTACTTTTTTCGAAATTTTGGAGGGTTTGTGTGATTTTTTTACATTTAAAACGGCTTGTGGTCTTAATAAAGTTTCGATTCATATTCAGCGAATCAAAATACATGAAAATCACGCTTAGTTTAGTTCCAAAAAATTTTTTTTATCATTAAAACTGCCGATTTTCATCATTTTTACGGTTTTTCGAAGTTTTCTCGAAATTTTGAGGGTGTAGGGGTCAAACTGACCTCGGATTCGGATTCAGCGGACCAAAATACGCACCCGTAGGTAGGTCCGGTCAAATGCACATTCTACTTAATTTTTTTTGTGTGCCGGTGTTATGCTTCAATATAGTGTTATTAATTTTTTTTAACTTATTGGACCCCTATAGTAACATAAATTATCGATAGTAAGATACCTTTCCATGCAATTCGGGTTAGCACCGCAACTTTTAAGGTTCATGTCCGGAGAAAAATGGCTGAATTGAGTTATAAGCACTAAAGAATCAGCTCTAAATATATTAAATAAATTTTATATTCGCAAACTCACTGAACACAGTAGTTAAAAAGTGAATTCAAATTTAAATACATTACGATCGATAGTATTACATGCATTTGCTTTTAGTTCTACGGATTGTCAGTTCTTCTTGCTTTTGACTATGGCCTTCGAGCTAAATAATTACTCCTAATGGCACCGATTTATACAAATCTAATACTTTATTTTATAACTTGTAAAAAATTCAAGATATTGTAATGGCTTAAATTAGAAATGATAACATCACAATTACAATGATAAAAGAAAAGGCAAAGAAGATAGTTTATTAAGATACATATATGCGCTGTTTGATTGTCAATAACCGACTGACTCTACTCGCGTCACTATTCCATAACAAGAGGGTAATTGTTTTCTAGATATTCACGTGTATTTAAAATCAATTTTCCTTTCGTTACAATATTTTTTCAAAGCTTATATATATAGGGGAGAGGTGCTGCAGTTGTTACAAAAATTTTATTTTTTCGATTTCATTTTTTTTTTTTAAGATCCCGTGAAAAATGAATCATACATGACCATGCATGGCCGTATATGGTTCATATATGGCCATACATGGAGCATATGTGGCTATACATGGAGCATATATGGCCATACATGGGCAAACAAACTTTTAATATAATCATGCATGGCCATATATGAATCATACAAGGCCATGTATGGCCATGATAAATTAAACATACATGGCCATATATAGTCCATGTATGGCCATACATGGTCATACATAGTCATGTATGACTTTATATGGCCATGTATGTCCGCGATTAAATAAACATAAATGACCATATATGTTCCATGTATAGGCATATATGGTCATACATAGTCATGTATGGGCATATATGGCCATACAAGGCTATGTATGACAATACATGACCATGCATGTCCGTAATTTAATAAACATATATGGCTGTTTATAGTCCATGTATGGCCATACATAGAAACGTATGACTATTAGGGTGTTAAAAAAAAAAACTGAATTTTTTTTTAGGTCTCATAGTATCAAAAGTTTCTTTGGGGCCTAAAGAAAATCCTCCTAAAAAATCATTCGATATCTCAAGAATTGAGCTGGCGGTTTGCAAGTTCATTTTCTCATTTAAAATACATGTAAATATTTTTTTTTTTAGTTTTTCGAGGAAAAATATAAGAAAAAAATTTTTTTTCCGGAAAGTAGTGGATACTGTCTAGATAGCATACAGTACTGTCTGAAATTTTTCTTTTTCAGACAGAACAGTACTGTCTGAAATTTTTCTTTTACAGATAGAACTCAGCACAATCCCAGAGAGTTGCCATTACTATATTGTTTTTTCCGTGTACGATGTACATTTCTTAAAATGGAAATCTGTTAAACTATATTGAATATAATTTCAACCATATACACCCGTGAAAATCAAACATATATGGCCATGCATGGCCGTATATAGTTCATACATGGGCATATAGGGCCATATATAGACGTACAGATTTTTTTTATAAAAAATTTGAGCTGACTATTACAATTACTTATAAGCAGGAGGTTGTAGTGGAAAAAAAATAGAAAATTTTTTTGATATCACTAAAAACATATTGATGATTATATTTTGCTTTTTCGAAAGTGATTACATTCTTTCAATCTTACGTAGCACAACTAAACTTCGTTGTAACTGACGGTAGCATAGCCTAGTCGTCAAAGCATCGGTCTCTCATACGGAAGGTCCCGGGTTCGAATCCTACTGAAGCGGGTGCGGTCATTAGCAAACCTAGCGTTTTTTCTCTGAATTACAAATTTCCAATTCGATTAGAAATTCAAGTATTCGCATATCTGATAACCTTTGCGTCGCCAAAATAATTTAAAAAAAAAAAAAAATTTTTGAAATTAGTTAAAATTTCTACACATAGTCATATCAAGTCATATATAGCCGTATCAAGCTATGTATGGTCATGCGTGGCCATACCTGGCCAATTTACATACATGGTCATGTATGATCATACATGGGCATGTTTGGCCAATTTTCATACATGGCCATGCATGGAGCATTCATGCATGGCCATGTATGATTCATTTTTCACGGGATAGTAAACTTAAAAACTGTCAGAAACTTAGCTGATAGTATCTTTTATGTGACTGACTTAGTTGATTAGTAAAAAGTCAATGTTAACTTATTAAAAAATCAATTTATTCAAGCAAAGTCAGGGGCCAAGATGGCGGCGCACGTGGGCTGCAGTTGTAACACAGTGCAGGGGCAGATGTAACACGGAACGAAATAGATATTTTTTACCAAATTGCTTTCATTATTCAGTCTTAATACATACTATTCCTAATTAACTCTTAAAGTCAAGTATTTAAACTTAAAGTAGTACATATATTTATATCTTCAATATAAATTATTAAACATTTATAAATATTAAAACTACACTATCCCAGATTAGATTTGTGGCGCATCCAGTTTGCGCAGATCCAATACACGACTCTAAGTGTTACAATTGCTAGTCTTTCAAGTGTTGCAATTGACCCTCACGCAGAATTGTTAATAAAAATCTAATTACAATAACAAAAATCAGTAAATTGCTATAAAATTCGATTATACAATACCTATAATGTTTCTTAAAGAATGAATACAAGTCTCACATCATAACATTAGAAAACAAATTTGTTATTAAAAAAATTGTGAAGCGTACAAAAAAAAAGCTTTCACGCCTATTTTCAACAATTCTCAATATTTTAATATTGGAACAAGATTAATAACTGAAACTTTGATCTAATCAATAATTTAATACTTTGAACAAGTTAAAAAAAGAATAATAATAATTTTTATTTTTTTTAATAGTTTTTCATTAGTGTTACAACTGTCCCTTGTTACCACTGCAGCACCTCTCCCCTACACTAAGAGAACAATTTATTTTAGCCAAATAAGATTTGTTTCAGGCAAATAAATCCCATATTTGAATGGACTCAATTAGTATTTCTTTGAGACAAAGATATGGTTCATTTGAATGAAATAATGATTTGTTTATAGTTAACACATCTTTATTTGAATTTTTTTTCAACTAAGATTCGTTAACTATAAACAAATATATATTTGAATGAAATGATAGTATATTGTGTGACAAGGGATGAAACAAGACGATTTCAGACTAGGGTGAGATTGGCTGCCCGAGCCACAGGCGAGGGCCGACATCACCCGCAGTCTGAAATCGTGTTTTATTCTGAGACACACACTATATTTTTCATGATTACCTGCATCGGAACTTCAAGATTCAGTGACAGCAGCCAGTAAGAAACAAGTTAATTTCAAGCCGATTATGCAGAGAACTGTCACAGAATGAGAAATATGCGATTTACAGTCACTTATTAAATAGTAAATAAGACAAAAATATTATTTTCACTCATTATTTAGTCATTTTAGTTAGTTAATTAAAACTGTTTTTTAAAAAATAAAATGAGTAAACTGAAGTGACAAGTAAACAAATGAAAGTAATAAGGCTGCATATGAAAATTAAATATAACTGTCACCGGGCAGAAACGATTGTGTTTCTGCCCGCTGTATGAAGGTAATTTTAAATTACGAACTCGCTAGCAGTTGTTTGCAGCATCGGCTTGAAATTAGCTTGTTTCGACGGGCTGTAGTGACACTGAAACTCCAAGTTTCGATGCTGGTATCATGAAAATGATTTTGTTCACTCACATAAATCTATTTATTTGGCTCAAATGAATTTTTCTCTCAGTGTACTGAAGTCAATTCGCTGACAGAAAGGTCATCAGAGACACAATAACTTCATCTATTTCATCACAAGCTAAAAACATTTTGAAGCTAATTCACTTCAGCTCACTTCACAGCAAATAAATCAAGTTCAACCCTAATTTAAAGCCCCGGTCGAATCCAATGAAATAGGATTCAATCAGAGTACAGTAAATTTATGCTGCACCGTATAATGTTAAGGTTATGGAATGAATGTTTTGTTTCAACAATCGTATAAATGTATGTATATAATCAAGTATTAATTATTATATTATATATGAGACATGGTGAATACAATATAAAACTTAGTATTTGTACCTAATCAAAAGCACATGTGTAAGGATATTATTAATTTACTGTGTACTCTCTTTCACACACACTCAGACCATGATAACCAGACATTGCTTTACAAGTGTTGCAGTGAAACATTTACGGCTGACTTAACGAGAAAGTTTCTGGCAAATCTTGGCTGGATAATACTTTCCTTTAAGTTGGCTTCAGAATACGGCAGTAGCTTGAATGTAACTTGACAGAAAAACTTGCCGTCAATTTGAAGTGAAACTTTCAATTAACTTAACGTCATTGTCTGACGTTAAAACTTGTAGTCAAATTGAATAGAAAGTTACAGACAATTAAAAGGTCAACTTGAAGGTAACTGCTTGCTCTCCAACACTTTCCTTTAAGTTACCTTTAAAATACGGCAGTAGCTTCCCTGATAGCCAAGTTGGCAAGAAACTGACGAGAAACTTGCAGCCGCAACTGGACACCAAGTTGGCCGTCAACAGTTGGTCCCTCCAAAGTTGATAGACATTTTCTGAGAAAGTTGCTTACAAAAGTTGGCAATCATAAGTTGACGGTAAGTTTCCTTTCAATTTTCTCAGAAACTTGCATTCCAGTTGCAGCTCCATACTGGCGCCAACTTTCTGAGAAAGTTGGCGGTAACTTGTAGCCAAAAAGTTGCAAAAGCTAAAGTTGTCGACAACTTGTCGTCAAGTTGGTAAACTAATGAATGTCTAACTTTTTCACGATCAACTCGTGCTATCAGGGTATAATGCAAGAGGTACACAAGTAAGTTACTGACCCGCAATAATATGTGTGTGTATCTTTTGCTGCTTTTCTTATCCCCTGATAGCCACCCTAACCATAAGTTAACTACAACCCTCATAGCACGAGTTGATCGTGAAAAAGTTAGTCATTCATTAGTTTCCGACCAACTTGACGACAAGTTGTCGACAACTTTAGCTTTTGCAACTTTTTGGCTACAAGTTACCGCTAACTTTCTCAGAAAGTTGGAGCCAGTATGGAGCCGCAACTGGAATGCAAGTTTCTGAGAAAATTGAAAGGAAACTTACCGTCAACTTATAATTGCCAATTTTCGCAAGCAACTTTTGCCACCAACTTTCTCAGAAAATGTCTATCAACTTTGGAGGGACCAACTGTTGACAGCCAACTTGGTGTCCAGTTGCGGCTGCAAGTTTCTCGTCAGTTTCTCGCCAACTTGGCTATCAGGGTACATACAAGTGTTATGACCTCCACCTATCGGGAGGTCGATTAATTAATTTACTATAATTTTAAATTATTTATATTGGGATACTTCGCCCGGGAGTATTTAAATACTCAGCTTCGGTATATCGATTATAAGTTGGTGAAGGACTGTTTAATTGAAGAAAATAAAGTTGTCTGTGGTTGTTGAAAAATTCAATGGAACGTATATTTTAGTTTATAATAACAATGACATTCGTGCTCGAGCTTCCGGGTAGTTCTGCCTTACAAAATTAATCTTCAAAACTATTCTAAGTTTGAAGGGGCGTCAGCCTTGGAGACTATGGCGGGGTAAGTTTTCTTATTGGCTGCTGTGGGGACGTGGTCGGGGCCTCATGACGTCACAGAGTATCTCCACCCCTCGAAGTTGAATCTTCTGTTCTGCCGCTTGGTCGACCTTCTCAACAGCTGCTGCGTTATCTGGAGTCATGGGGTATTTCTCGCCATTAGGTCCAAGGCTTTCACCCTTGCCGATGCTTGGACCGCTCGAGTTTTATTGCGGTCTCGGATCAGCTTACCCTCCCATTATTCAAGTTTTTATATAACGGTTTTAAGAAATTTTCTTACTAAGGTTTATGGCAGGGCACTTGAGTCTCTAAAACTACTTAAATACAAAATACAGAATTTCTATAAATAACTAACAAATGTCTTTACATTTTTCTCTTAATTTTAACGAACAAAGGTTTTAAACATAAGTTTCTTTTATAATTTCTCCATTTAAGATTTTATTTTAGACGAGCCTCGAGTGACCAGATGGACCAGATGTTTTATTATTTGTAAGTCCCGAAAAACCCAAGATTTTCCCACGATTTATTTAAAATATCAAAAATATAATTATATTTAAATAGCCCGCGTAAGGGTTTTATCTTGATTCCGCGAGGGGTCATTTTGATCGGGCAGGTGAATCGCGATAGGACATCACACAAGTAATGAATTTATTGAGCACGTAGTACACATAATACACACCAGAGTGCACAAGTATGATTCAAATCAAAAAGTGCTCGTAAATACAAAATTAGAAAACTTCAACATGTAACTGAGTAATTAAAAAAATATGCTGCATTATAACTTTACAAAAATAATTTTTTATTCCGATACTATCCCTGATTGAAAATTCCCATTAAATCCGATCGAAAAATTCTAATTGGTTTCAATCGGAAAAACGATCGATAAAAAATTATTATTTTTCCGATTCAGTCTAATAAAGTTCAATTTAAATTTTTCAATCGGATTCAATCAGAGTTTTTAATCAGGGATTAGAACATTTGCTATTAAAAATTTAGCTGAAAATAAACTCAAAACTTACTCAGATATTCATTCTAGTTGCAATAATTAAACATTTTATGTACTCTAATAAGGTCACTGTGGTGGGTACTCGAGTTTTACAAGGAGTAAGAGCTGTGGACATAGATCAGCCTGGACCTCATTCAATTGTTCAATACAGCATTCTTCCAGGCCAACATTCCGTAATTACACCTTTTTTTACTTTTTAATTTTATATCCGAATTCGTATTTTTAAATATTTTAACATACAAAGTTATTTTTAGGATTATTTTTTTTTCATAAATGCTCTTGAAGGAACGCTGGTACTAAAAAAACCACTGGATTTTGAAACTCTAAATAACTTTTCTGTTATTATTCGTGCTCAGGTATTTTATTTAAATTATATTTATTTAATACATAATCTAAAGTGATGATTTAAAGGGTCATTTCGCTTTCGCCAACAGAAAAATCTTTTTTTTTTTATTAATTTTTATTCTGCCATAACTAAGGTAAAAGGCCTAGTACCCGATCACTCCATGTATTTATATATCTAAATTTGGTAAAATTCAGTAAACATAGATACACAAATGCATGAATGATCGAGTACTAGGTCTCCTACTTTACTATAAAAATAAATACATGAAGAATTATTACGGAAAGAAAATCATTTCAGACGGTACACTGAGAGAACAATTTATTTAAGCCAAATAAGATTTGTTTCAGGAAAATGAATCCCATATTTGAATGGTCCCAATCAATTCTTATTTGAGATAAAGATATGGTTCATTTGAATAAAATAATGATTTGCTAATAGTAAACAAATCTGTATTTGAATGATCGCACTGTAGCGCCATTTGTTAGTTACAAACAAATATATATATATATGAATGAAATAAATGATTTTGTTCAGTCAAATAAATTTATTTATTCGGCTCAAATAAATTGTTCTCTCAGTGTCTAAACGTTTGAAGCTGCGCTCGATTAAACAAAGTGATATGATAGGATTAAAAATGATTAATTTATTAATCATTTTGAACCCTTCCAAAGCATGTATGTCCTTTTTGAAGTTTTACGATTAATCATACCAAATCAATCTGAATATTGTAAAAGCGTCAAAATATAAAAGGATTCAAAAAGATTAAAAATTTTTAATCATTCCAAATGCTTTTTAATCCTGAAACAATAAACAAATTTCCATCATCGTTTATGATATGAAATGATTCGGTCAGTATTACATTTTTTTTTAATTTCCCGCTAAGAAAATCGAAGATTTTCAAAAATTTCGGGAAGTTATTGTTTTCACCCCAATTTGCAAAAATCGAAATTCCAACAGATGTCGACGTTTTGAGGTTCTAGGAAGCTATTTTGACGAAATTCCAGATGATGTCCGAGTGTATGTATGTATGTACGTACGTATGTAAATATTCTGTAACTTTTGAACGGATGAACCGATTTTGATCGTCAAGGTGTCATTCGACGCGGCTTGTTAATTACTATAAGCACTGAAAAGTTGAGCTTAATCGGTATGGTACGTTTGGAGATAGTTCGAAAATAATTTTTTTTTAAAAAATGTTTTTTTTTAATAACTTTTAATTTGTTCGATGGATTGATTCCGAAATCTAAGCAGCTCTGAAACTTTATAAGCCGCGTCGAATGCTACCTCAACCATCAAAATCGGTTTATTTATTCAAGAGAAACCGTGAACGAAAGAATTAAAAAAAAATTTTTTTTTTAGTTTTTTTGAAATTTCTCAAAAACGACAAATCAATTTTAAAATTTGATCAGCTCTAGAATTCAATAAAACGCGTCGATTGCCACCTCAACCGTTGCAGTCGATGAATTCGTTCAAGAGCTATCGTTGAAGAAAAAATGGTAAAAAAGTTATTTTTCAAAAACAAAGGCATACAAAAGTATTTTCGAGCTCGAAGAGTTCGAAAATGTATTCTCAATAATGTTTTCGGCTCAAGGAGCTCGAAAACTGCGGGAAGTTTTGAGGCTGGCCCGCAGGGTCAACTGACAGACCGATTTTTTTTTTTGAAGTTATACTTCTTTAGGTGCGTTATGAAAAAATAATGAGAGTGAAATTTTAAGATGCGCGCGCATCAGTGTAACACAAAAGTTACAGGTTGAACCTGCCCGCTGAACCGCTCATTAAGTCTCGAAAAAAAAGCTACCAACAAAATAGAAATAGAACCTCTATTAGTCGCGCATGTTGGCACGCTCGTCGCCTCTGATCATTATTTTCATATTTATCCACATGTTTCTAGTTCCAACATTCACAACACGTGTTTTAGTTTCATACAAGAGCGAATTATATGTGCTAAAAAATTATATTCAGTAGTGATATAAATTAAAATATTATTATTTAATATAATTAATACTAAATATTATTAGATTATTAGAATTAATGTTAAATATTTTTTATTATTGATTATTTAATATTTACAAAATAAAGAAATAAATTTAATAAAACATTTAATAAAAAATTTGTGATAAAAATTAAAATCAAACATCAAATTAAAATATTAATTTTTAATATTGATTATTAATTATTAAATTGAATAAATAATAAATATTTATAAAAATAAATGAACAAATTTAATGAAAACTTTTTGATAAAAATAAAAAGTGAATATGAAATTGAGAAAATAATAAATATTTAAAAAATGAATAAACTTGAATTCAAAATTTAATATTAAATTTATTTATTTACTTTTAAAATATTAAATAATCAATAATAAATATTTAAAATTAAGAATCTTATAATATTTAGTACAAATCATCACATATATATTTAATGAGTGTAAATGTAGCAGACATCAGACAAATTTAAAATTATTTATAAATGGAGTGAATAATTGATGAAATAAAATTTTTAAAAAATGCGCATTTTTTATAAATATTATTTTTTTAATTTTTTACTCTATTTATTTATAATTTTCAATTTGTCTGATGTCTACTACATTCACACTCATATATATTTATTATTCTCTAAATTTTATTTTTTATAATTAAACATATATATATATATATATATATATATATATATATATATGGGCAGATTCATTACTTTTCGACGAAAGTGTGTGCACGTGGGTCACCGATTTCAACGCCGATTTTTTTTTCGAAAGTAGGTTAGAAAAAGAAAATATTCTGCAAATTTCAGCTCGATGCGATCAAATCCAGCCGCTGGAGAATTTCTTGAAATTTGAAAAAAGTTGATTTTTCAGTCATTTTCAAATATTCATACCTCAGCTTCTATATAACTTAAAGCTTCGATCAAGACGGCCTTTTTCTCTGTTAACATGATATTTTCAAGAAAAAAATAACTTGCTGATTTGAACTTAATTCCGGCTTAGCTATAGGTTTCTAACTGGGCGACTGTTAAAATAATTTTTTTCCATTTTTCAAAGTGCTCTTAAATCTACAATTTTTTGAGTAAAGAGATAATCAAGAGCTCAAATTTTTTGGTTGAAGTATGCTCTATTGATTTCTACCCTATTTTTTGCTAATTGCTGCTATGTCTTCGAAATACAGCCACATAAAGCCGATTGATTTCTTCACAATCGCTGTTTTCAGATACTCACAACTTTTTCTATCAATTCGAAATCTTTCAAAAATTTCAGAGATTACACATCATTCGATTCCCAAACAGCTCTGAAAATTTCAACTTTGGTTTTAATCTGGTTTCGGAGCTATGAATTTGTAAAACTGTCGAATTTTCAACTTTCAATGATGTTTTTTGGACTTTTACCATCAGTTTCATAATTTTGCGGTATCAATTTATACTTTTTTGAAATCCCAAAATGGAGAAAAAGGCTAAATGGTTTCGTCATAAGTGAAAATAAACAATCAAGACGTCCGATTTTTTTTGTGAGTTTTATTAGTTTTTTTTAACTTACTTAAATTTATATATTTTTTTGCATTATCAAACGCATTTTGACAACTGAGGTTAATGTCTAACTATAATAAGAGGTGTTCACTTAGTGTTCTGATTAATTAATACATTAAAGCGAAAAAATGAATATGGTCATCTTAAAATTCTAAACTGCACATTAAAAACATTATATTTAGTTGTTTGAAATCCAAACTTAGAAAAGAGTACTTAGGTACGTTCACTGACGTATTACAATTTATGAACGTAAACAATGCAAGATATGCTGACTGTTGTTAAGCACGGACTCTTTGACATATTATTTACAATAAATGGGCGGGAAATC